>OZ038445.1:633261-680761 GCA_964036265.1 Daptonema setosum
TTAAAAAATTTTATATACCGAAAATTTGTTTGGAAAAAAAATAATGTTAACTTTTTTGAAATTGGCAATTTTTCAAATCGAAATCCCCAACGTCCCCGCCGAGATAAAGAAATTCATTGCTATAGCGATGTGTCCCACAATATGTTCTTTGAAAAAATTTGGTACCACCCCCCCCCCCCCCACATCGGCCTCTAGATAGGAATTTTTTTACGATTTTTGACAAACACTCGTTTTCGGGGGTTTCGAACTTTGAAAAGAGTTTCCACCACCGTGAAGTGAGTTATTGGTGATAAACTAGATTCAGAACAGTAAAAATACACATTTCAAGGTGCTAGAGAGGAATCTGAGAGTACCAGGTGAGAAAAACCTTAAAATTTTGCGATTTTTGTCAAAAATCGTCAAAAAATTCCTATCTAGAGGCCGATGTGGGGGGGTGGTACCAAATTTTTTCAAAGACCATATTGTGGGACACATCGCTATAGCAATGAATTTCTTTATCTCGGCGGGGCACGTTGGGGATTTCGATTTGAAAAATTGCCAATTTCAAAAAAATTAACATTATTTTTTTTCCAAACAAATTTTCGGTAATTAAAATTTTTTAAAATTGCTTCGGTTACAGCGTAAAAGACGCAGAATTTTATGTAGATTCCAAATCTGGTCTTTGTTTTGTTGTACGACTCTTGTATCTCGAGTTACAAGCGTGCAAAGTCGTTTGATCGTGTGTGCTTTTCGAAAATGGGACCAAACACTCGTTTTCGGGGGTTTCGATTTTTTAAAAGAGTTTCCAGCACCGTGGAGTGAGTTATTGGTGATAAACATGATTCATAACAGTAAAAATACACATTTCAAGGTGCTAGAGAGGAATCTGAGAGTACCAGGTGAGAAAAACCTTAAAATTTTGCGATTTTTGTTAAAAATCGTCAAAAAATTCCTATCTAGAGGCCGATGTGGGGGGGGTGGTACCAAATTTTTTCAAAGACCATATTGTGGGACACATCGCTATAGCAATGAATTTCTTTATCTCGGCGGGGCACGTTGGGGATTTCGATTTGAAAAATTGCCAATTTCAAAAAAATTAACATTATTTTTTTTCCAAACAAATTTTCGGTAATTAAAATTTTTTAAAATTGCTTCGGTTACAGCGTAAAAGACGCAGAATTTCATGTAGATTCCAAATCTGGTCTTTGTTTTGTTGTACGACTCTTGTATCTCGAGTTACAAGCGTGCAAAGTCGTTTGATCGTGTGTGCTTTTCGAAAATGGGACCAAACACCCCGTTTTCGGGGGTTTCGAACTTTGAAAAGAGTTTCCACCACCGTGGAGTGAGTTATTGGTGATAAACATGATTCAGAACAGTAAAAATACACATTTCAAGGTGCTAGAGAGGAATCTGAGAGTACCAGGTGAGAAAAACCTTAAAATTTTGCGATTTTTTTCAAAAATCGTCAAAAAATTCCTATCTAGAGGCCGATGTGGGGGGGGTGGTACCAAATTTTTTCAAAGACCATATTGTTAGACACATCGCTATATCAATGAATTTCTTTATCTCGGCGGGGCACGTTGGGGATTTCGATTTGAAAAATTGCCAATTTCAAAAAAATTAACATTATTTTTTTTCCCAAAAATTTTTCGGTTATTAAAATTTGTTAAAATTGCTTCGGTTACAGCGTAAAAGACGCAGAATTTTATGTAGATTCCAAATCTGGTCTTTGTTTTGTTTTACAACTCTTGTATCTCGAGTTACAAGCGTGCAAAGTCGTTTGATCGTGTGTGCTTTTCGAAAATGGGACCAAACACTCGTTTTCGGGGGTTTCGAACTTTGAAAAGAGTTTCCACCACCGTGGAGTGAGTTATTGGTGATAAACATGATTCAGAACAGTAAAAATACACATTTCAAGGTGCTAGAGAGGAATCTGAGAGTACCAGGTGAGAAAAACCTTAAAATTTTGCGATTTTTGTCAAAAATCGTCAAAAAATTCCTATCTAGAGGCCGATGTTGGGGGGGTGGTACCAAATTTTTTCAAAGACCATATTGTGGGACACATCGCTATAGCAATGAATTTCTTTATCTCGGCGGGGCACGTTGGGAATTTCGATTTGAAAAATTGCCAATTTCAAAAAAATTAACATTATTTTTTTTCCAAACAAATTTTCGGTAAATAAAATTTTTTAAAATTGCTTCGGTTACAGCGTAAAAGACGCAGAATTTCATGTAGATTCCAAATCTGGTCTTTGTTTTGCTGTACGACTTTTGTATCTTTAGTTACATGCGTTTAAATTAGATGTACTAGACATTCAATTTCGAAAAAAGTTCAAAAATGAAAAATCCAAAAAATCATCAATTTAATGCGATTTCAGGTAAACGGTTACAGGTGGTTATTACCCTATCTATATACCTCCCAAAACACTAATAATCTCGATTTTTATTATATGGGCCACATACCTCAGATTTTCTCAGGCAACGCGTTTTAAGCCAAACAAAAGTTATTCATGATTTTCTGCAAAAAATGCCAAAAAACGGAAATTTCTGAAATTTCGATTTTTTCGACTTTTAGAGCCTCGTTTTTTGCTAAAATAATGCTTTAATCGAAAAATCGTTCTATATGGTGAATAACCACCCATAGATGTATCAAAAAATGCAATAAACTCGGAAGTTGTTATTTGGACCGCTAACCCCATACAAGCCGTAGAATCTCTCAGGCAACGCGATTTAATACGCATCATGTCTCGAGCTAGAGAGACCGAGTCCAGCAGCTAAAAACAACCAAGTCGTAAACATGGGCGCTTTGTTGGGCACCTTGTAAAAGTGAACAAAACAAACAAGTCGTAAACATGGGCGCTTTGTTGGGCACCTTGTAAAAGTGAACAAAACAACCAAGTCGCAAACATGGGCGCTTTGTTGGGCACCTTGTAAAAGTGAACAAAACAACCAAGTCGTAAACATGGGCGCTTTGTTGGGCACCTTGTAAAAGTGAACAAAACAACCAAGTCGTAAACATGGGCGCTTTGTTGGGCACCTTGTAAAAGTGAACAAAACAACCAAGTCGTAAACATGGGCGCTTTGTTGGGCACCTTGTAAAAGTGAACAAAACAACCAAGTCGTAAACATGGGCGCTTTGTTGGGCACCTTGTAAAAGTGAACAAAACAACCAACGTTTACGACGCAGCTCCACAAACTGCGGAAACTTGTTGCGAGCCCCACCGTGCACTTTTTTAGGTGACTGAAAATCATATATTTATGTCTGTCAACACAATCAAATATTCAAATAGTAAAACGCAATTCCAACAAGTGCTACAGAATTATTTACTTTGACAACATCTGACTCAAACATCGTAAAAACCTGATAGGGAGAAACAAGAAACTAGATACTCAAGCTATTTTCCAGTTGAACGCAGTAAAATATCACAAAACATAATTGTACAAATGGCATTTTCAATGTTGTTGTTTAGTTGTGTGCAACTAACTGTCGTGGTTGCTGATGATGGTGAGTTTACGTATGTTGATGTGCATGGAGAAAAAGTAGTCTCAGGTTGTTGTTGTTGTTGTTGTTGTTGTTGTTGTTGGTGTTGTTGGTGTTGTTGTTGCTGCTGCTGTTGTTGTTGTTGCTGCTGTTGTTGTTCTTGTTCTTGTTGTTGCTGTTGCAGGAGTAATTGTTGTTGTTGTTGTTGTTTTACTACTTGTTGTTGTTGTAGTACTTGTTGTTGTTGTTGTTGTAGTACTTTTTGCTGTTGTTGTTGCTGCTGTTGCTGTTGTTGCTGCTGTAGAAGTAGTTGTTGTTTCGCCTTTTCCTGCAATTCATTAGAAATAACGTAGGTCAGCTAATTTACATATAATAGAGCGATTGTGAGTTACCGAAACTAGTATATGAATCTGAAAAAAACCAAGAGTCGGTCCGGGGATGCAGAACAAGATGAAGATGAACGATCAAAAACATCAATTAACATCATAAATAGGATAGGTTGCAGTCTAAGATTACGCGTACATCTAAATGTACAAAACAGCAATGAAAACACGCCATGTTGTCCTCAGTAACTGCTCGTTACACCTTGACTTTACTTGATTTCATTCAGTGGCAAAATACTGACAAGAGGGGACAAAAATGACTAACAAGTTATTCGTGGCATAATGCAATAAAAAAGTAAAATATGAAAAAAAAATTTAATTTAATTTAAAAGTAGAAGACACGTTGACACAACTCAAATGGATGCTGACCTTGTGTGCTTGTCTGGCAGCTGGACTGGCAACGACGAGCACCTGTCCGTTGGGAAACACAAAATGTAGGACACCGTTACTCCAATCTGAAAGTGAGGTCTGCTATTTTTTCATTTTATCGGTGGGCCTGGGCTGTATAAGCTAACGCAGTATCCAGACAAGGCGACAAAAAAAAAAAGTTCGCTAGTTTTTTACCATCTCTTTATTAAAAAGGGCAAGGTGGGGTGATTTTTAAAGCTTTCATTCACCAAATGTAATTTTGTTATTGTTGTGCCATTACATTACACTCGATGGCCAGAGTATTTCACAATTTCATCGTACATCTATGTCGAGTGCAATAACCTGGCTTAAATTTGGGTCTTGACTCTGTATTCACCCATCGTCGTACCAGACAAAGTGGCAAATCCAGTTCGCTGCTAATGAACGATAAAGGCACCTGAAAACAAACAACATGTGAAAATGATTAAGTACAAGTCGTTGCCACTAAAAAGCACCCCAGCGGGCCTGATTTTTTTCAAAGACACTGATTTGACTGAAAACAGCTTCATGTTTGCCAAATTTTTTAACCCATAGTTTCGCGAGTCCACTCACGTCCTATGGCTAAAAGTATGAGCTCTACTGACATCACGTACGGGCATCAGTGACACTTGACAGTATACACATCGCTGCGACTGCATACCTACACTACACGACTTCAGCAAAAAACAATGCTTCAATGGAAGCGCGGGGGCTATTAATACATTCTTTCGAGTGAATTGCACTTTTCGGATACGAACCCTATTTGAACGTTCAATTAAGAGTCATTCAAATAAGAATAATTAATCTAGGGGTCCAATAACTCTTAGCCTCATACTCGGCGATCTCGCTTAGAACGAACAGTCTGTGCTAATGACTAAGCCGAAGCCATACAAACAATGAAATGAACCCTCCGAATGTTAAAAGCTGACAAATTTTACTCCACCGAACTCCGCAAAAACTTACTTTCGAAAATATATAAAAATTTATTAGGTTATGTATTTGCCGCAAAGAATTATAAATTTTTTATATATCCGGATACTATGATATATATCCGGATATACTGCAATTTCGCTATATATCCGGATATATTTCAAAGTAACCGGATATATTCATATATATCCGGATATACAGGGTGTCCCAGCGAGGTGTAATGGTTGCATTTTCTGAATAACTTCCACAGTGTTTTAAATAACGACCTAAAATTTCACAAGTTAATAAAACAGTTTCCCGCTATTACGCTGATTTTTTTAAAGTTTCACATTTGGTTCAGTATTGCGTGTTTTACGGCCGATCCAGCAACATGCCTGTTTATGTTCATAACGCGACCGCATTTTAGTGATTTTCACCGAAAATGAAAAGTGATACAAAAGAACGAATTTTTGTTTAAATTTGTGGTAAATTAGCAGGAAGAGGTATATTTCCAAAGTCAAAGTACATTTTTCATATAATTAATTGCTTTTTTCAAACTTTTTTTTCCGCATTTTTTTCCAACATTTGCTAGAAATTGCGATTCTGTTTTCAATATCCAATAGAAGGTGGAATAATTGATCAAATCGAAAACGGTTTCCAGTACTTCAGATTTATGGTATTAGCTAACATTGTTGCATGTTTCAAGCCATATAGTTGAACTATCAGAAAGTTATTCAAAGTTTCATGCGACATACTTGGCTATAAAGTGTTATTTATAAGGCATGTTGCTGGATCGGCCGTAAAACACGCAATATTGAACCAAATCAACATTTTTAATATTCTGCGTATTAGCGGAAAATTGTTCTATTAACCTGTGAACTTTTAGGTTGTTATCTAGAACACTGTGAAAGTTAATTCAAAATTTCAATCATTACACCTCGCTGGGACACCCTGTATATTGATTGGAGGTATTTGCTTCATCCCGACCAACGACCCTAATCTAATTTTGAATTAATTAGGGGTCTGTTTAATTAGGGGTTCCGATCACAAAAGTGCAATCTGTCCTGAAGCGTTTCTCTGGGGTTTCTTATATTGCCCGTCACTCGTCAGTTTATTAGGAGTCTCTGGCAACTACGGAAACACCATTTTGAATAATATTAAAGTGCCTTCATGGCTTCGGTGAATAAATAAGTTTCAGTAATAGTAGTCAATCTGATTCAATAAACAACTTAGTCCATTTTAATTACCTGAGCTTGGTCGTGAAGCCGGCAAACTTCCCGGAAATAGGCATGCGATCGAAATCTGGGATCTTCAACATCAATTACGCGGGCTGTCGGCTGATGCACAGAGGTCGAGGCAGCCATCATTACGATTCACCGCAGACCTGTAAAAAACTTTACGCTAGGTATGCTTGACCGACCACCCATAGAACACATCTTAACACTTTTCCACAGAATTATAAAACAGAACTTATTTTCCTCAAAGATAAAATTCCTTTACTGTGTGTCTGTGACAATTTATAAAAAATAAATCATAATTTTTTTTATTCTAACAAATCTGTAATGCAACAAAATCTGAATTCAAAATGCTTTTGCATGTGGGAGGGTAATAAGTTATTTATAATTATAATACCGTATGAAATTTTAACTGAACCCTTTTAAAAAAAATTATGCCAGTTTTTCTCGATAGTATTTTATTAATTGGGGTTGGCGAGTGAGTGAGTGAGTGAGTGAGTGAGTGAGTGAGTGAGTGAGTGAGTGAGTGAGTGAGTGAGTGAGTGAGTGAGTGAGTGAGTGAGTAAGTGAGTGAGTGATTGAGGAAGTGACTATAAAGAAACAAAAATGAAGGTGTCATTTCGTCCCTGAATCGAGACGCCTGGATTAACGGGACTCATCGGCCGATGATCAATTCAAAAAATAGGTAATGAGAAGAGGTGAGGAATGAAATAAACTCAGTTGTAGATCACGAGTGTGTAAACAGTCACTCAGTTACTCACTCTATCACACTCACTAACTCACTCACTGACTCATCCAAAATTTACGTTTTAAAGATGGTTAAATAATATTAAAAACGTACCTAGTAAAGTCACCGAAACTTACGGTGCATTTCAACAAAAAGTGCATTTTATAGGGGGTTAATTTGTATTGAAAACGTTCCTATAAAGTAATCGAAACTTACAGTGCATTTCAGCAAAAAACGCGTTCTAGAGGTTGTTATTTTGTATTGGAAACGTACCTGTAAAGTAACCATAAAAACTACAGTGAATATAAAACAGGGAAAGTTTGCGTTTTAGAGGTTGTTAATTTGTGTTGGAAACAAGTCACCGAAACATAACATGCATAGTGGCAAAATTTTGCGTTATAGATGTTGTTAGTTTGTATTGGAACCGAATATGTATATTCTACATGTATGAAGTCACGGAAACCTACGCTGCACTGCAGCAAAAATTTGCGTTTTATAGGTAGTCAATTTTTATTGAAAATTACTTAAAAAGTCACTGAAACCTACGGTGTTAGCAGCGGAAATTTGGTTTTTTTAGGTTGTGTTTGTATCTGACAACAGGCTTGGAAACCCATGGCGCCAAAAATCTTGCGTTTTCGAATTCGATGTCTTGTCTGGATTGAAATTGAAATACGATGTTCAGTGTTACTGGGGGAATCCCAGGCCCATTTCATTGAAAAAATGAGAGGGTGTGATAAACAAGTGAGGCAAGTTTGAGGTTTTCAGCGAATAATAAGCTACTGTATGTAAACCCATATGAATCCACTTTTGATTAAAAAAAAAATTATAGAAGGTTTACCTTCAAAACTGATACAAAAATATAAGTTAAAGTTTCACTCATCCAATGCTTATTTATACTGCTTTGCCAAAGTAGGAAGGTAACGATGATTGAATAATGAAAGTGGAATCTGCGAGGCATTCAAGAAAGTGGAATGAAAAATACCACTGTACGAATATCAGTGTTATTATAACTGTTATGGGAATGGGCATTCACACAGGGTCGAATTTATGGAATTATTGCAGGAAACAGAATAAAAAGTGGAATTGGAAACGTATTTGGAATTGGAAACGTATTTCCTCTTAAATTGAGTTCAGCGAATAAAAAAAAACCAAACCTTATGATTCCGTAGAAAATGAAAAGATAATAAATCGAAATATCCGATATCGTACCTTTTTTCAAAGAAAGGCATAAATGCGAAGTGAATCACGAAAGTGGCATTCATTAAGTTATTAAAAAAGTGGAATTTTGGAGGAAATTAAGAAAGTGGAATTGTTAAGCTATTCAACAAGTAAAAATTTGGAGTGATTCAAGAAAGTGGAATTGGAAGTGGAACTAAAAGGTGGAACTTTTTTTCTGAGCAGTGCATATGTATACCTTTTTGTGAAAGCAGCGGTGGAAACTATAATTATATGTTCATTATATGCAACCCAATATGTGCTAGAAAAGTGGAATAGACCATGTAATATCTTTCTGTACACCTCATGCCTCTGTCATGTTTACACTTCAGGTATATTAAAAAAGTTGCTTGCCGGACGGGACAAAAGTGTAAATTCAGTAAGAATTTAACCTAAAGTTACATTGAAATTTGTACTGACACATGCGAAAAAAGGCTCATTTTACCTAATTACACCAAAATGCGAAAATCGTCAAAGGGGAGGAATTCCACTATTCCCCTCTTCTCGACCGCTATTTTTATTGCTGCTCACCCACTCACTTACAGCCTCACTCTCTCCTCACTCAGTCACTCAGTTACTCACTCACTCACTATTTCACTCACTCACTCGCTAACTCACTCACTCACTCACTCACTCACTCACTCACTCACTCACTCACTCACTTTCTCACTCACTCACTCACTCACTCACTCACTCACTCACTCACTCACTCACTCACTCACTCACTCACTCACTCACTCACTCACTCACTCACTCACTCACTCACTCACTCACTCCCTTACTCACTCACTCACTCACTTACTTACTAACTCACTCACTCACTCACTCACTCACTCACTCACTCACTCATCCACCCATCACCCACTGACTCATTCACTCACTCACTCACTCACTCAGTAACTCACTCACTCACTCACTCACTCACTCACTCACTCACTCACTCACTCACTCACTCACTCACTCACTCACTCACTCACTCACTCACTCACTCAAACATATAATACTATCGAGAAAAACTGACTATGTCCCCGTGCACCTCCTTGAGAGACTAGTCTCAGCTGCTGAGCTCGAAGCAAGGCTCTCGATGAGAGCCGTGCCTATACTTTAACACCAGCCAACTGGGCTCTCGATGAGAGCCGTGCCTATACTTTAACACTAGCCAACTGGGCTCTCCTCGAGAGCCGGCCCTTGGACGTGCACGGGGTATATATTATGAAACTTAATGTTTCTTAGGAAACGGTATTTTTCTTACTTCATGTAAATCATTACCCTGCCACGTAATGCAAAAGCAACATTTTGGATTCAGATTTTGTTGCATTGCAGATTTTTTATAATTTCAAAATTGATGAATTTATTGATCATCATGCGCTGTTCATACTCGACACGTGTGGCTCGGCCAAGGTCAACTAGGCAGTTAGCTGCCTCTTCCTGAACTGCCCGGTAATCGCGACCCGTCGACCGGTCGACCCGTCGACCGAGATCGGTCGACCGGCCATTTGGAGGTTTTTAGGCTGCCTACATAGCTGGATAGGTTTAATGTTTTCTTTGGGATTCACGCGCGAGTATCGCACTAAATCGGGCGTCGAGTATGAACAGCGCCTTTATATCCTTGCCACTGTAAAAGGTATTATATCTATGCGGAAATCGGCGGAAGTTTTTGTTTACAGCTGCAAATCTTTTTAGATTTCTTCGGATCTTTTCACCGAGCACACATCGTCCATTCGCTCAAAGAGCTTACAAAATGTTCAAACAATTCTTCGGAGGTCAAAATGAAGACAGTGTTGGTTTATTTATTATTCATTTTATTTATTCGGACGGCACCCATTTGAAGGATATAAAGGTCATTTGACGGTGATGGCTGGTGGGAATGATTCTCAGCGTCTACGGTGAGATGATAACGTGGAGTTCACTCAATATATTCGGTTATGATAAACGTTTCCAAAAAGGTGTTTAGAAATTTATGTACACGCACATAGAGAAATTGATTTTGTAAAAATATTCTTTGTCGTCGTGGTTTGACACTTTGACGAAAGTTTTACAAGAAATTTTGTTCAGAAATTTGTTTTTTTTCATAAAGGTAAACCGGGAAAAATAAGGAATTTCGTGTAAATTATTCACCCAAAGCCAGTAATGAAGTCTGGTTATCACTTTTAATTTTTCCTGAAGTTATTTTATTTGATCTTGTTCAGAAAAATAATCGCTCATCCATGCGACAATTTTAATTCGACACACTTGTGTAAACCTTGTGCTACAGTTCTAAACCTAACGAAAGAACAGTTTTACAAAAATATTTTTTATGTGCGGCTGGTAGAATATTTCCTGAAAAACTTGGAAAGGTTTATCATAACTAACCGACTATATGTACAAATGATTTTCTACCTATATGTACAATGCATGCGTTTACTTAGAAATGGTGTTGATATTATATTAATTGCAGCACGGTTGCCCGAAAGCGTTTATCGGCAAGCCGGCACCCGAGTTCACTGCTCAAGCCGTAGTCAATGGACAATTCAAGCAAGTGTCACTCTCTGATTACAAGGGCAAATACGTCGTCCTATTCTTCTATCCACTTGACTTGTTTGTATTCTTTTTATTATTATTCGTGATTGAGTCAAAAAGACTCAGATTAGTTGACTAGGTTTATTTCCTACGACTAACGACTCAATGCTGTAAGTTATTTTTGTTTCAGTTATAAGTGGTGAGCTTTACTTTCGAGAAGTAATTCATTGTAAACATACATAAATATGATGGTTTGAATAAGGGTGTACATGTTTGCAGTACTTTTGTGTGCCCGACCGAGATCATCGCATTCAGCGATCGTTCCGACGAATTCAGGAAGCTCGATTGTGAGTTGCTGGCCGCCTCGACCGACTCCCATTTCAGCCATCTCGCTTGGTTGGCACCTTTTACTTCCTTTTACTACCTCATTCTCAGCGAACAATCCTCGTGTTTTATATGTTCGTGTAAGCAGGTCAATTCCATATATTTTATGAGAGAAGGTTGTGATAATGATTGAGTCCGTGGTTTCTAAATAATAATGACAAAAATAATATTTCAACGTTTCTCTTCTGATATCTCATATTCAAGCAACGACTGGTACACTCGAGTTGGCTTAAAAACCCTTGCCGCTTTTCTATTTTTCTGAAACTAATTTTTAGGTGCAATATATGACCAAAATAAATCTAAATATCTCAACTGCGCGGAATGGACTAGTTTGATATTATGTTACGCGTAACTGCATGCCATGAAACAATAGACTAGTTTGCTCTTATGTTACGTTACGCGTAACTGCATGCTATCAAACAATAGAATTATAATTACCCACTGATCTTAATCAAAGCGGCAAAATGTAATTGCAGGACACAACAGCCGCGCAATCAGGGAGGACTGGGTGAAATGAAGATCCCGTTGCTGGCCGATACCAACCACAAGATGAGCCAGGACTACGGCGTGCTTAAAGAGGGCGATGGCATCGCTTTCCGGTTGGCACACTTGTTATACTTATACATTATTTAGGTATGACGTCTGCTTATATACACAAGAATTTCATTTCACCATCGTCTCCCATTTTTTCTTCAACTTGAACATTTCACGAAATTCATGAGCATCGTCTGAATGTGGGCAACAAAATCGAAAAGTTTATTCCGTGCTAAAACGACACGAATGAATGAAACTTCGGGCTGAGTATCTTGGCTGTCTTTTCCCCTTAACTGGAGTATCTGAGAAATAGGAGTAATAAAAAACTTGATTGAAAACGAAACCTGAAAAGTCAGGGTTAGAACGCTTATCATAATCAGTTACATAATTGAATAAATTGAATGCACAACAGAACATACACTGGGACTGGGTGCATGCATTAGGTACATGAACAACTTGTGAAACAGTAACATCCTCATGGATTTCAAACTAGATCAACGTTTCACTCCTGGTATTGAACACGTTTCCTCAATATTTCAATTGTATTTTGAATTTTTTTAGCTGGAAATTTAACAAATGAGAGTCACCGGTCACTACATGATTTATTTGGTTGTGTTGTCCATACACGTGATTGATGTGAATATAAGTACAGAGTGTATACACGATAAATGTTATGTGTTTCAGCGGTCTGTTCATAATCGACGAGAAGGGCACTCTGCGTCAGATCACCATCAACGATCTACCGGTGGGTCGGGACGTGGATGAGACCCTGCGTTTGGTGCAGGCATTCCAGTACACCGACAAACATGGAGAAGGTTACCCTAATTGCACATTAACACTTAACCTTAAGGCCATTGTACCAACGAAAGGGACACATTTTTAACCCTGTGGTTTGTAAGTGTTAAATTTGTACATTAATTATTAATTAAGTATTAATTATGTAAATTTTGTATTTGCAGTTTGCCCGGCAGGCTGGCGTCCAGGCAAGGACACGATCAAACCGGGTGTCGCCGAGTCAAAGGAGTACTTCGGCAAGTAGTAATCATACAACGCATTGTTGTCTCGCATAATTATTCAACGTTTGGTCGTTATTAATCCAACGCATCAGCCAATATCATGTAATCTTGTGATTAATCACCGGTGATTTTTTATGCTGTTTCATATTTATAAATACTTTAATAATATTAGCTATAATACTGGTCTATGTTTAGCTATACAAGTCTATGTTATGTTCTTCTACGAGTGCGTAAAGCTTTTTTATATAATTGCGTTTGTGCTGTACACTTGCATGACATCCTTTAAATTTACTGTCAGGTTCTCAACTTGCTTATCCGATTTGTAGACTGCTGATTGGGATGAGAACACAATAAAAGTATTGTAGATCATGTTCGATATTGTTGTATTGATTGTATAAAGGTGTGTGTTGGCACGCAGGTACACTGCTATCGCATTGTAGTTTAATCGAGCATGATTTATATATTAAATAATAGGTGATTGCAGATGACGGCACATGAACAACAAAATACAACGGCGAATCAGGTGATCGACGGTCTGATGGTGGATACGTTGGCCGATGATGTCCTGTTCGTTTGTGCCAGGTTAACATATACACATCACCTTATTACATTACATGTCCTGTTCGTTTGTGCCAGGTTAACATATAGACATCACCTTATTACATTACATGTCCTGTTTTTTGTGCCAGGTTAACATATACACATCACCTTATTACATTACATGTCCTGTTCGTTTGTGCCAGGTTAACATATAGACATCACCTTATTACATTACATGTCCTGTTCGTTTGTGCCAGGTTAACGTATAGACATCACCTTATTACATTACATGTCCTGTTCGTTTGTGCCAGGTTAACATATAGACATCACCTTATTACATTACATGTCCTGTTCGTTTGTGCCAGGTTAACATATACACATCACCTTATTACATTACATGTCCTGTTCGTTTGTGCCAGGTTAACATATAGACATCACCTTATTACATTACATGTCCTGTTCGTTTGTGCCAGGTTAACATATAGACATCACCTTATTACATTACATGTCCTGTTCGTTTGTGCCAGGTTAACATATAGACATCACCTTATTACATTACATGTCCTGTTCGTTTGTGCCAGGTTAACATATAGACATCACATTCAGGGTTTGCTAAATAAAAAATGGGCGGTTTTAATTTTTTTATATTTTCTAAGGAAGGAAATTTTTCCAAAACGCACACCCAACCCGAAATATTTTTCATACATTTTAATATGTTAAACTCTGATTAAACACTCCAATACCAAATGTAAAACAGCTCCAGCAACCAAGTAAGACTTGAATTGATTACGCCTGAACATTTTCATGATTTCACAAAAAATAAATGCTTTTTTTATTTTTCAGTTAACTAAACCCTGATCACCTTAATACATACATGTCCTGTTCGTTTGTGCCAGGTTAACATACATACGTTTTCAGTGGTGTAGGTCTTGAACAACTGACACTACGGCACCTGCGTCTGTACTCGGATGCTTCGGTGCTCGTGTTCGTGATCAATGCATCACCTTCTGAACAGGTTCAGCCTTTTTGTACATCGCACACCACTTAACCATGTTCAACACTCATTGTAGTTGCTAAAATCTATACAAGTCTGCGGAAGACGACGGTTAAGTAGCTTATTTCCACTTGTGATCGAGCACGCGAAATTCATGTAAACGTTGCCAACATTAAGTGCGTTAAAGAAACATGCAATAAATAAGCGTCAAACGTTTTTGAAAAAACTTGTAACCACATATCAACGAACTGTTGTTCAGTTCTGATACTATGATTGTCTGGGTTCGTTGCCAATAGATCTTGTAGAAATAACAGTATTTATGAGCAATGGAGTGATTGCAGGAGTTTTACACGTCCGAACTGATCTCTGGATGTATTGATGCTGATACGGACGTTCAGACGGGCACGGCCCCACGCATTGTAACTGCTGATGTGGGCGTTAACGACAGGTTACTTTTCGATATTTATTACTATGTTTACATATTGTAGCTAAGATTCGCTGAAATGTTACCATGTATACTGCTTGTATCCATAGATTAGTTTGACATAAAAAGTTAACCGGTTTTTATATATTTTCATAATTTTAATTTTTAAGAATTTTTTCCCCAAAACGCCAACACAACCACTTTCACCACGCACCCCACACTACCAAATGAAACAAAAACTCCAGCAGCCAAGTAAGACCTAAATTGATCTCGCAGCTCATGAAACATTGTTTGCGCCTGAAAATGTCCATGATTTCACAATAATGAAAAAAATGGAAATCGCTGTTTTTTATGTTTTTTTTCGTATGTCAATCCATGCTTGTATCTTACAATGACAGGTTACAATGTATACTGTTTGTAGCAATTGGTTAGAACATTTTCTTATGAAGGTTGACAATCATTCACAACAACAATCATGTTAAATCTTTTTGAGCTGTAGTATTTACTAAAATAGAATCTGTTATTTAAATACATTATGTTATAGACGAGACATGTACCTGACCGGGGGAGTACAGTTTGTGACGTCACGCATTCTCATCATGGATTTGCTTACTGACAGAGTGCCCGTAGAAAACCTGTCTGGTATCGTGGTTTGCAGGGCACACAGGTGAGTGACCGACTGTCTGATATTCTAATGTGAGGGTGACTGAGTGACGTCAAGTGGTCACTGCGTGACGCCAAGTGCTGACTGCGTGACGTCAAATTTTAGATGGTATACCAAAATAATTCCAGACCAAAATAAATCCTTGATTCTGCTATACCATAATAATGCTGTACCAGAATAAACCTGTCCAAAATAATGCAGTACCATAATTTTTCTTTTCAAAATAAGTGTACCAAAATAATGCCAGAGTAAAATGAGCGGTTATGTGAAACATTGCATCATGCATCCATACATATGCATGTACAACGGTTTATCCTTGATACATTCAGGTTTTTTTACCCTCGATAAATGCAATTGTGATGAAGTAATGAAAAGGATCTCAGTTACGCAAAAACATTCTTACCGTCTTTCACGAAACACCTCTCTTTTTGGAGGGTTTGCTTATCCGCCAGTCCGCACCTGACATTAGTTGTGTAGGTAGGGAAGGTGCATTCAGGTTGACTTACTCCTCTTGGTTTACCTACCACTCTCTCATATATTATTGTAATCCCTAATGAACAACAAGCGGCAAGCGAACCGTTCCAAAGGGTGGCAGTTTCTACAAAAGGGAGCCAGAGCTTCTCCATTGCGCATAAGCTTATAGAATGACCGAGTTTTATACAGGTTGCTGATGAAAAAACCCTCACTCACGTATCAACTCGCTCACGAAAGTATCACAATATCAGAATTATGACTATGGTATGGTTATAAGCCCGGTCAAACAATTAAAGGAGGGTAAGGGGACGTTGGCATTATTATGGTATACTGTATTCGGATTTATTTTGGTATGCCCATAATGCCCAAAATAAATCGGCATTATTTTGGTATGCCCATAATGCCCAAAATAAATTGGCATTATTATGGTACAGCATTAATTTTGTTCGGCATTATTATGGTAGGTATTTATTTTGGGCCGGACCCAAATTTTAGTACTGCGTGACGTCAAGTGGTGACTGCCTAATCGACTCATGTGATCAAGAGAATCAATGCATCCCTGAGTATGAGTAAGTGATTGTTTGACTTGGCATCCCTGCTAACTATTGCAGAGTACTAAAATCGTACCAAGAGTCGTTCATACTGCGGTTGTTCCGGCAGAAAAAACCAGGTGGTTTCGTGAAAGCGTTTACAGATGTGAGTGCGTCGTTGGCGTTGGGTTGGTGAGTGAGTGGGTTGATGACTGAGTCAGTCAGTGAGGCGTGTATGAGTGACTGAGTGAGGGACCGAGACTGAGTTTGTGAGTGAGTGATTGAGTGAGTGAGTATATGAGTAGTTGATGAGTATGAGTGAGTTACTGAGTAAGGTGTGTGTAAGTGAGGGACTGACTGAGTGTGTGATATAAATGGCGCTTTACCATTTATTCTCGTATTCATAGGAGGCTTTGGTAATCTGCAGAAGCTGATGAGTCGTTTGTTTGTGAGACGTGTCCACTTGCTGCCACGATTTGAACTGGATATCAAGAATGCGCTCGATACAAATGGGGTTGATAACTACACATTCATTCACTGAATCATTCACTCACTCACTAATTCACTAATTCATTCACTCACTCACTAATTCACTGATTCATTCACTCACTCACTAATTCACTAATTCACTCACTCACTCACTAATTCACTGATTCATTCACTCACTCACTAATTCACTAATTCATTCACACACTCACTAATTCACTAATTCATTCACTCACTCACTAATTCACTAATTCATTCACACACTCACTAATTCACTAATTCATTCACACACTCACTAATTCACTAATTCATTCACTCACTCACTAATTCATTAATTCATTCACTCACTCACTAATTCACTAATTCATTCACACACTCACTAATTCACTAATTCATTCACTCACTCACTAATTCACTAATTCATTCACACACTCATTAATTCACTAATTCATTCACTCACTCACTAATTCACTAATTCATTCACACACTCATTAATTCACTAATTCATTCACTCACTCACTAATTCACTAATTCATTCACACTCACTAATTCACTAATTCATTCACACACTCACTAATTCACTAATTCATTCACACTCACTAATTCACTAATTCATTCACACACTCACTAATTCACTAATTCATTCACTCACTCACTAATTCACTAATTCATTCACACACTCACTAATTCACTAATTCATTCACTCACTCACTAATTCATTCACTCACTCACTAACTAATCGTGTACAGCCGGAACTGATCCAAGTGGATCTGAGCCTGAATTCGGCGATGAAGCAACTGCAGAACGCTGTGTGCGATGTGATCAGGTGCTGCCTCAAGGAGCTCAGGTCCTGCGCACCACAGGTTGCATCAACTTATAGTCTAGTGGTGAAGCTGTCTGCCTGTGTGTGAGTGTGCATTACTGACTGTGATTGAAGTGTGCTTGGTTTACAGGTTGAATGTGAGCAGCCCGAATGGATGAGCGATGTCTGTGCCGTCAGTGTTGGTACACTTAGTTGATAACGTGTTACTTATTCATATACTCACTTAGTAGATAACGTGTTACTTATTCATATACTCACTTAGTTGATAACGTGTTACGTATTCATATACTCACTTAGTTGATAACGTGTTACTTATTCATATACTCACTTAGTTGATAACGTGTTACGTATTCATATACTCACTTAGTTGATAACGTGTTACTTATTCATATACTCACTTAGTTGATAACGTGTTACGTATTCATATACTCACTTAGTTGATAACGAGTTACGTATTCATATACTCACTTAGTTGATAACGTGTTACTTATTCATATACTCACTTAGTTGATAACGTGTTACTTATTCATATACTCACTTAGTTGATAACGTGTTACTTATTCATATACTCACTTAGTTGATAACGTGTTACTTATTCATATACTCACTTAGTTGATAACGTGTTACGTATTCATATACTCACTTAGTTGATAACGTGTTACGTATTCATATACTCACTTAGTTGATAACGTGTTACTTATTCATATACTCAGTTGATAACGTGTTACTTATTCATATACTCAGTTGATAACGTGTTACTTATTCATATACTCACTTAGTTGATAACGTGTTACGTATTCATATACTCACTCAGTTGATAACGTGTTACTTATTCATATACTCACTTAGTTGATAACGTGTTACTTATTCATATACTCACTTAGTTGATAACGTGTTACGTATTCATATACTCACTTAGTTGATAACGTGTTACTTATTCATATACTCACTTAGTTGATAACGTGTTACGTATTCATATACTCACTTAGTTGATAACGTGTTACGTATTCATATACTCACTCAGTTGATAACGTGTTACTTATTCATATACTCACTTAGTTGATAACGTGTTACTTATTCATATACTCACTTAGTTGATAACGTGTTACTTATTCATATACTCACTTAGTTGATAACGTGTTACGTATTCATATACTCACTCAGTTGATAACGTGTTACTTATTCATATACTCACTTAGTTGATAACGTGTTACGTATTCATATACTCACTTAGTTGATAACGTGTTACGTATTCATATACTCACTCAGTTGATAACGTGTTACTTATTCATATACTCACTTAGTAGATAACGTGTTACTTATTCATATACTCACTCAGTTGATAACGTGTTACTTATTCATATACTCACTTAGTAGATAACGTGTTACGTATTCATATACTCACTTAGTTGATAACGTGTTACGTATTCATATACTCACTCAGTTGATAACGTGTTACGTATTCATATACTCACTTAGTTGATAACGTGTTTCTTATTCATATACTCACTTAGTTGATAACGTGTTACTTATTCATATACTCACTTAGTTGATAACGTGTTACTTATTCATACACTCACTTAGTTGATAACGTGTTACTTATTCATATACTCACTTAGTTGATAACGTGTTACGTATTCATACACTCACTTAGTTGATAACGTGTTACATATTCATATACTCACTTAGTTGATAACGTGTTACGTATTCATATACTCACTTAGTTGATAACGTGTTACTTATTCATAGATTCACTTAGTTGATAACGTGTCACTTATTCATATACTCACTTAGTTGATAACGTGTTACTTATTCATATACTCACTTAGTTGATAACGTGTTACTTATTCATATACTCACTTAGTTGATAACGTGTTACTTATTCATATACTCACTTAGTTGATAACGTGTTACGTATTCATATACTCACTTAGTTGATAACGTGTTACGTATTCATATACTCACTTAGTTGATAACGTGTTACTTATTCATATACTCACTTAGTTGATAACGTGTTACTTATTCATATACTCACTTAGTTGATAACGTGTTACTTATTCATACACTCACTTAGTTGATAACCTGTTACGTATTCATATACTCACTTAGTTGATAACGTGTTACGTATTCATATATTCACTTAGTTGATAACGTGTTACTTATTCATATACTCACTTAGTTGATAACGTGTTACTTATTCATATACTCACTTAGTTGATAACGTGTTACTTATTCATACACTCACTTAGTTGATAACGTGTTACGTATTCATATACTCACTTAGTTGATAACGTGTTACTTATTCATATACTCACTTAGTTGATAACGTGTTACTTATTCATATACTCACTTAGTTGATAACGTGTTACTTATTCATATACTCACTTAGTTGATAACGTGTTACTTATTCATACACTCACTTAGTTGATAACGTGTTACGTATTCATATACTCACTTAGTTGATAACGTGTTACGTATTCATATACTCATTTAGTTGATAACGTGTTACTTATTCATATACTCACTTAGTTGATAACGTGTTACGTATTCATATACTCACTTAGTTGATAACGTGTTACGTATTCATATACTCACTTAGTTGATAACGTGTTACGTATTCATATACTCACTTAGTTGATAACGTGTTACGTATTCATATACTCACTTAGTTGATAACGTGTTACGTATTCATATACTCATTTAGTTGATAACGTGTTACTTATTCATATACTCACTTAGTTGATAACGAGTTACTTATTCATATACTCACTCAGTTGATAACGTGTTACTTATTCATATACTCATTTAGTAGATAACATGTTAGCAAATCCGCCATAAATACCGATTATTTATTCTGTTCCGATTTTTCTATTTCTAAAAATAAGAAAAAACTGGCTGAAATTTTTCTACAACTTGGCGCAAAATTTAAAATTTTAAAATTGTGATTTCTACGGCAAATCAAAGTATTCGTTTTCAAATGGAGTACTCTGTAGATTACCATGTCACTCAATCATATGCTCACAGCTCACTTATTCAGGTGAGTCGACTAGAACGTGAGCTGATGGAAAACCGGCTCGGTCTGTCTGACAAGGCCAGTCGGCTGCTGGACGAAATGGAAATGTTGAGGCAGATGTTAAGGATGAGTGAAGAATGCGACATGACATCGTGTTATACGAGTATGTGTGCCTTGACGAGGTGCAGGGATGTTGGTTATGTTTGAGTTGCTGCATACCTGCATTCATGTGAGTTGAGTTATGTGACTAACTTGTTGATCAAATCTCAGACATTCGAGTACAACTCTGGCTGGTTGTTTCTACCCTCTGTATCGCAGATGATGTCTGCCTGTGAACGAGCAATTGGCATCAATGTTGGTCACGATTTTATACGTTGTTAATGGCCTGTCAATCCCAATTAAGTGCTCATATCTTCTATCAGCTAATAAAAACTTTTAAAACGTTGACTGCTTTCAGAACGACCTTGAAACCCAGTTATCATTGAGAGAAGAGTTAATCTAACCATTCTGATATGACTGATTTCGATTATAAAGTAGTGAGTAGTTTAAGTGTATAGATTATTTTGAATGTATTGATCTTTAGTGTATTAATTGTGTGGCGTGTATTAGTTATTTGAGTGTATTGACTGTTTTGAATGTATTGATCTTTAGTGTATTAATTGTCTGGCGTGTATTAGTTATTTGAGTGTATTGACTGTTTTGAATGTATTGATCTTTAGTGTATTAATTGTCTGGCGTGTATTAGTTATTTGAGTGTATTGACTGTTTTGAATGTATTGATCTTTAGTGTATTAATTGTGTGGCGTGTATTAGTTATTTGAGTGTATTGACTGTTTTGAATGTATTGATCCTTAGTGTATTAATTGTCTGGCGTGTATTAGTTATTTGAGTGTATTGACTGTTTTGAATGTATTGATCTTTAGTGTATTAATTGTCTGGCGTGTATTAGTTATTTGAGTGTATTGACTGTTTTGAATGTATTGATCTTTAGTGTATTAATTGTCTGGCGTGTATTAGTTATTTGAGTGTATTGACTGTTTTGAATGTATTGATCTTTAGTGTATTAATTGTGTGGCGTGTATTAGTTATTTGAGTGTATTGACTGTTTTGAATGTATTGATCCTTAGTGTATTAATTGTCTGGCGTGTATTAGTTATTTGAGTGTATTGACTGTTTTGAATGTATTGATCTTTAGTGTATTAATTGTCTGGCGTGTATTAGTTATTTGAGTGTATTGACTGTTTTGAATGTATTGATCTTTAGTGTATTAATTGTCTGGCGTGTATTAGTTATTTGAGTGTATTGACTGTTTTGAATGTATTGATCTTTAGTGTATTAATTGTGTGGCGTGTATTAGTTATTTGAGTGTATTGACTGTTTTGAATGTATTGATCTTTAGTGTATTAAGTGTGTGGCGTGTATTAGTTACTTGAGTGTATTGACTGTTTTGAATGTATTGATCTTTAGTGTATTAATTGTGTGGCGTGTATTAGTTATTTGAGTGTATTGACTGTTTTGAATGTATTGATCTTTAGTGTATTAATTGTCTGGCGTGTATTAGTTATTTGAGTGTATTGACTGTTTTGAATGTATTGATCTTTAGTGTATTAATTGTCTGGCGTGTATTAGTTATTTGAGTGTATTGACTGTTTTGAATGTATTGATCTTTAGTGTATTAATAGTCTGGCGTGTATTAGTTATTTGAGTGTATTGACTGTTTTGAATGTATTGATCTTTAGTGTATTAATTGTCTAGCGTGTATTAGTTATTTGAGTGTATTGACTGTTTTGAATGTATTGATCTTTAGTGTATTAATTGTCTGGCGTGTATTAGTTATTTGAGTGTATTGACTGTTTTGAATGTATTGATCTTTAGCAGGGGTGGGCCGGGTTTTTTGGCACTTTGCAGGGGGTGGGGGGGGGGTAGCCGACAGAAAATCCCATTTTACCCGACCTGTCCGAAAAGTGGGGGGGGGGGGTAAGGTCGGGTAGGGGGGGGTAGAAAAAAAATTTTTTCGCATAAAACGCTTGTTTTTTGCTTGTTTTTGCTAAAAAATCTTTTATTATATGGTATGAACATCTCATATACCGGTTTTTTCAGGTTTTACCCAAGAAAATTAACCCAGAAAACGTGTTTCTTCGAAAAAAATTTTTACAGCCAGAAAATTTTGAAAAATGAGCCTCAAAATCGAGGTTTTGAGGCCGATTTTCTCAAAAATTTCGAGTAGGGGGGGGGGGGGAGGGGGTAGGCGACCTAAATTTTTGTCTAGGGGGGAGGGGTAGGCTACCCGCCGACCCTGAAAAGTGGGGGGGGGGGGGTAAACCCCCCCTACCCCCCCCCCCCCTGCGGCCCACCTCTGATCTTTAGTGTATTAATAGTCTGGCGTGTATTAGTTATTTGAGTGTATTGACTGTTTTGAATGTATTGATCTTTAGTGTATTAATAGTCTGGCGTGTATTAGTTATTTGAGTGTATTGACTGTTTTGAATGTATTAGTTATTTGAGTGTATTGACTGTTTTGAATGTATTCAGGCTGACCATAATCAATCAGGCGATGAAATGCTCGATAAACTAATCGACTCGAACGCAAAGTGGAAAGCACTTGAAACGGTTCTCAGTGACATAAAGAAGGAACAGAAATGTTGGTGGTCGTGTTACTTTTATTGTCGTTGTTGTTGTTGATGTTGCTGCTGTCATTGTTGTTGCTGTCGTTTTGTTGTTGTTGGTGTTTTTGGTTTTTAGTGGTATATTTGTTTCAATATTTTATTTAGCTTCGGGTCCTGGCCACGTGTTGGTTATGTGCGCAACGGATGGAAGCTGTAAACAGGTTGGTTAGCTTTTGCTTACTTACTGTTATAGCTGTATTTATACACATAAGTAATCGGTTGTTTCAAGTATTTCGTTTATCATTTTAAATAGATGTATGGTGTTTGTTTCATGTGCACAAACTGATTGGCTGTGGTGTACGTTATGTGGCACACGAGTTGTGCAAGTCGGTTGTGCCAGAGCGAATGGCGTCGATGCCACAGCCCGAGTGTAATCCACTGTGGCCGAATCAATGTTTATCCATAAGGAATATGCCACAACACTTACAGGTTCTCAACAATCAGTAAACTTGCCTGCATTCACGTATAAATACAGCTTGTTATTTTTATATTACATCAATCAGGGGTGGGCCGGGTTTTTCGGCGTTTTGGGGGTGGGGGTAAAATTTTGAAATCTCAGATATACCCCCCTCCCCAACCCCGAAAAGTGGGAGGGTAAGGTCGGGTAGGGGGTAGAACACAAAATTTTTTGCAAAAAAGCCCGTTTTTTGCTCGTTTTGTTAAAAAAATCTCCTATTATATGGTATAAACATCACATGAACCGGTTTTTTCAAGTTTTAACCAAGAAAATTGACCCAGAAATCGAAAAAAAATCACAGCCAAAACTTTTTGAAAAATGAGCTTCAAAATCGAGGTTTTGAGGCCGATTTTTCCAAAAATTTCGAGTCGGGTGGGAGGGGGTAGGCTACCCGCCGGCCCTGAAAAGTGCGGGAACCCCCCCCCCCCCCCCCCCCCCAGCGGCCCGCCTATGATATCAATCAACTTTTCCAGCCAACCGATGCCGCATCCACATCCAAAGTTGATCAGCTGAAAAGCGAGCAGCATCGCGACCTACTGGAACGAAGACACAACCAGCGAAAGGGTCGTTACCAGTCCAACAAACGAAACACTAAACAACGCAAATTGACCGAGTTTGCCACCGATGACACTGAACCAGGCGGCGAGAAACGGACACGTTTGGAGGACGCTGTTGTTGTTGAGGTGGTTGTTGTTGTTGTTAATGTTGTTGTTATTGTTGTTGTTTTATTTTATAGTTGTTGTTGAGTTGTTGTTGTTGCTAATATAGAAGTTTTTGTGTTGTTGTCGAGATGGTTGTGAGTGTTATCGTAGTTGAGATTGCTGTTGTGTTCTTGTTGTTCGATTTGTTTTCATTATATACTTGGTGTTGTTATTGCAGGGTTCGGACGCAATGAACGAACCGTGTAGCAGCGTTGTGGCATCCGACGGCTGGCTGGTCATCCAGTCGCTGGTGCACCGTTATGCATTACTGCACACCCTGTACACCCTACGACCATCTTACATAGTCCTATACAACTGCGATCTGTACACAATCAGACAGATTGAGGTCATATACCATAGCCGTTTAACATTCACTTATATTCGATTGTTTGTTCTCGAATCAAATTACGCAAGCGTATGTGTACTTAGCGTTTCACTCTCTATTCTTCAATTTGTGTAGTAAGTTTCGAATTGTAATCCTAAACCTGAAGCGTTTAGAGCAAACCATTGGGCTCAAGTTTCATGAGTTCTTACAAATTGATTGAGAAATGCAATAATATGTAATATATATATATTTCAGTGGTACAAGTCATGTACTGGTGGTCGATTACGTCTGTATTGGTTGATGAGTCGGGCATCCACCGAGGAGCATCGATACCTCAGCTGGCTCAGGATCGAGCAGGAGGCGTTCGAGAAACTTATACATGAACGTGGGGTTGGTATTTTTGTTTTATTGTTTTCGTTCTTACTGTATTTATTGTTGTTGATGTAGAAGTAGACGATGTTGTGACAAGTAAATATTGCAGAACTTGTTAATATCCCGTGAGTACGACGTTGGTCGTGATCAGGCAATGTGCCGTCTAACCCAACCGGTCAACACACGACAAGCGGGTGGTCAGCAACATGAGGATAATGATGCCGATGCTCAACCCGTTGTCATGCCCACTGTCAGTTCATTTACTTTAATGTTATGCACACTTGTGGTTAGTCAGGTTTTAATCTTGTTGCAAGCCTTCAATGTCTAGTTTTGCAGGTCACAAATGAGTGAGTGGTGTTCTTCAGGTAGTGGTGGACATTCGTGAGTTCAACAGCGAGTTGCCTCTGGTGCTGTACAAGCGTGGCATTGAGGTCGTGCCCGTTACACTTGAGGTGGGCCAACATTGTTTGCAGAGTGTCGATGTGTTGATGTGTTGATGTATCTACTCAACTAAGATGGATCACTTTCAGATCGGTGACTACATCGTGACTCCCGATGTGGCGGTGGAACGGAAGGCACTGGCTGACCTGACACAATCACTTATTAATGGACGAGTATATACACAGGCACAACAGGTTACCACCTGAGTTCATAATGGATATGTAGTACCAAACAAAGGATATGCATTTCAGATGAGTGATCATTACGCCCGACCGATGCTCTTAATTGAAGGCGGTGTAGATAAGAAGGTTAGCTGCATTCTCTGCTTTGATTTTGCTGCATTTTATATAATTTACTTTCATATCATTCAATTGTGTTTTATTATAAAGCCGATGTGTTGTTGAACAATGACATGACAGTAGTCATAAACGATTATTGTTTGTGAGAACGGTGGTGGTCCAGGTTGTTTCCGATAGCCACCCATGTAAAGCTCACAAACCCCACCAGCGATTTATGACTTGACTACGTTTCCTAGGTATCGACTACTCGTCTCGGTGCCGGCCCGTTCAGAGGAGAGCTTAGCAAAAAGTGCGTTTTTGTGTGCACCGTATTTGTATAGCCCACACCTTGTTGTATGTTTTGTCAAAAGTGGATAACTTAACTGAAACTGATCGTTGGGTTTTTAGAGCCCCCACCTTGGCGTATGTGTGATTATTGTATAACTATTGGCCATGTGTTTAGAGCCCACGATGTACGCGAGAAGCTGGCCCTTCTGTGCCGTCAGATGCCCAGACTCCGACTCATTTGGGCGCGCGATGCCGGAGCTGCTGCTGACCTATTTGAGGAGATAAAGGTCTTATTTTAAACATATAACACATACACTTATACAGGGTGTTCCAACGAGGGGGATAACGATTCGTTTTTTTGAATAACTTGTGTATGCGTTAAGCATTTTTTTATTCATACTGTAAATAGCAATACGTTGAGAATTTTTTTCGGTTTTTTTATGCGTTCGATTATGCGTATGTTTGTCTAGTACGACCGTTTTGTCGTTATTAAATCATGCCTAAATATGACTGGTATAAACTTTTATGTCGTAGTTGAGCCCAGCGTATAAATGCCAATTATAACCTTTCTAGTTGGATCGTGCCCAGCGTATAAATGTCAATTATAACCTTTCTAGTTGGATCGTGCCCAGCGTATAAATGTCAATTATAACCTTTCTAGTTGGATCGTGCCCAGCGTATAAATGTCAATTATAACCTTTCTAGTTGGATGGTGCCAGCGTATAAATGTCAATTATAACCTTTCTAGTTGGATGGTGCCAGCGTATAAATGTCAATTATAACCTTTCTAGTTGGATGGTGCCAGCGTATAAATGTCAATTATAACCTTTCAAGTTGGATCGTGCCCAGCGTATAAATGTCAATTATAACCTTTCTAGTTGGATCGTGCCCAGCATATAAATGTCAATTATAACCTTTCTAGTTGGATCGTGCCCAGCATATAAATGTCAATTATAACTTTTCTAGTTGGATCGTGCCCAGCATATAAATGACAATTATAACCTTTCTAGTTGGATCGTGCCCAGCATATAAATGACAATTATAACCTTTCTAGTTGGATCGTGCCCAGCATATAAATGACAATTATAACCTTTCTAGTTGGATCGTGCCCAGCATATAAATGTCAATTATAACCTTTCTAGTTGGATCGTGCCCAGCATATAAATGTCAATTATAACCTTTCTAGTTGGATCGTGCCCAGCATATAAATGTCAATTATAACCTTTCTAGTTGGATCGTGCCCAGCGTATAAATGTCAATTATAACCTTTCTAGTTGGATCGTGCCCAGCGTATAAATGTCAATTATAACCTTTCTAGTTGGATCGTGCCCAGCGTATAAATGTCAATTATAACCTTTCAAGTTGGATCGTGCCCAGCGTATAAATGTCAATTATAACCTTTCTAGTTGGATCGTGCCCAGCGTATAAATGTCAATTATAACCTTTCAAGTTGGATCGTGCCCAGCGTATAAATGTCAATTATAACCTTTCTAGTTGGATCGTGCCCAGCGTATAAATGTCAATTATAACCTTTCTAGTTGGATCGTGCCCAGCGTATAAATGTCAATTATAACCTTTCTAGTTGGATCGTGCCCAGCGTATAAATGTCAATTATAACCTTTCAAGTTGGATCGTGCCCAGCGTATAAATGTCAATTATAACCTTCCTAGTTGGATCGTGCCCAGCGTATAAATGTCAATTATAACCTTTCTAGTTGGATCGTGCCCAGCGTATAAATGTCAATTATAACCTTTCTAGTTGGATCGTGCCCAGCATATAAATGTCAATTATAACCTTTCTAGTTGGATCGTGCCCAGCGTATAAATGTCAATTATAACCTTTCTAGTTGGATCGTGCCCAGCGTATAAATGTCAATTATAACCTTTCTAGTTGGATCGTGCCCAGCGTATAAATGTCAATTATAACCTTTCTAGTTGGATCGTGCCCAGCGTATAAATGTCAATTATAACCTTTCAAGTTGGATCGTGCCCAGCGTATAAATGTCAATTATAACCTTTCTAGTTGGATCGTGCCCAGCGTATAAATGTCAATTATAACCTTTCTAGTTGGATCGTGCCCAGCGTATAAATGTCAATTATAACCTTTCAAGTTGGATCGTGCCCAGCGTATAAATGTCAATTATAACCTTTCTAGTTGGATCGTGCCCAGCGTATAAATGTCAATTATAACCTTTCTAGTTGGATCGTGCCCAGCGTATAAATGTCAATTATAACCTTTCTAGTTGGATCGTGCCCAGCGTATAAATGTCAATTATAACCTTTCTAGTTGGATCGTGCCCAGCATATAAATGTCAATTATAACCTTTCTAGTTGGATCGTGCCCAGCGTATAAATGTCAATTATAACCTTTCTAGTTGGATGGTGCCAGCGTATAAATGTCAATTATAACCTTTCTAGTTGGATCGTGCCCAGCATATAAATGTCAATTATAACCTTTCTAGTTGGATCGTGCCCAGCGTATAAATGTCAATTATAACCTTTCTAGTTGGATCGTGCCCAGCGTATAAATGTCAATTATAACCTTTCAAGTTGGATCGTGCCCAGCGTATAAATGTCAATTATAACCTTTCTAGTTGGATGGTGCCAGCGTATAAATGTCAATTATAACCTTTCTAGTTGGATCGTGCCCAGCGTATAAATGTCAATTATAACCTTTCTAGTTGGATCGTGCCCAGCATATAAATGTCAATTATAACCTTTCTAGTTGGATCGTGCCCAGCGTATAAATGTCAATTATAACCTTTCTAGTTGGATGGTGCCAGCGTATAAATGTCAATTATAACCTTTCTAGTTGGATCGTGCCCAGCGTATAAATGTCAATTATAACCTTTCTAGTTGGATCGTGCCCAGCATATAAATGTCAATTATAACCTTTCTAGTTGGATCGTGCCCAGCGTATAAATGTCAATTATAACCTTTCTAGTTGGATGGTGCCAGCGTATAAATGTCAATTATAACCTTTCTAGTTGGATCGTGCCCAGCATATAAATGTCAATTATAACCTTTCTAGTTGGATCGTGCCCAGCGTATAAATGTCAATTATAACCTTTCTAGTTGGATCGTGCCCAGCGTATAAATGTCAATTATAACCTTTCAAGTTGGATCGTGCCCAGCCGGATGTCGACGCTGCTTCAACCATCCACTTGAGCAACCAAAACCTTGACCTACCAAATTCCGAAAAACAGCAACAACAGCAAAAATTAACACCGCTTGCACGCAGATGGGTATTTGCCATGTTCGGTTGGTGAGTGAGTGGTCCAGTGAGTAAGTGGGTGAGTGAGTGAGTGAGTGAGTGGGTCAGTGAGTGAGTGAGTGGTCTAGTGAGTGAGTTAGTGGTCCAGTGGGTGAGCGGTCTAGTGAGTGAGTGGGTGAATGAGTTATCCAGTGAGTGAGTGAATCAAGGATTGGTGAGTGGGTGGTCCAGTGAGTGGATGAGTGAGTTTCCCAGTGGGTGAATGAATCCAGGATTGAGTGAGTGAGTGGTCCAGTGAGCGAGCGAGCGAGTGAGTGAGTGAATTAATGATTGAGTTACTGGGTGAGTGAGTGGTCCAGTGGGTGAGTATGTGAGCGAATGGATGCGTGGGTGAGTGAATAAGTGAATGAAATAATGATGGAGAGTGTGTGTGTGTGAATGAATAAATGAGTAAGTGAGTGATTAACTAAGTTTGTTTGACGTATCAGGCAACGACTCAACGTCAGCAGTCACTGGTCACTTGAACATGCTCGCTCTGTGCCAGCAAGCAGCACCTCAATCACACTCTCCATTGCCTCGATTCCTCACCACTGACTTCCGCAAAAAATGATCAACCCGATCTCGTTTGATTATGATTAGCATACTTTTGAGCAATAATTATTCTTTTGAACTTTGCACATAACAAGCTGTGATGTTGTGATTATAATTTTGTATGTTGATGAATAAAAGTGATCTGCCTCGTGTTGGAACGACGCACAATCATTATGTTTTAAAAAAACACCGACGCCATAACAAAACCCTTCAAATGTGTATTCATATTCAGACATATTCACTGCACATTTTGGTTTTAGTATTTATGTGATGAATCCACGTAAATCATGTAACGATTGGAACATAGCTAAACATAATACATGATATCAGGGGTGGGCCGGGTTTTTTGGCGTTTTGCAGGGGGGGGGGGGGGGGGTAGAAATTTGGAATCTCAGATTACCCCCTCACTCCGAAAAGTGGGGGGGAAGGTCGGGAAGGGGGTAGGAAAATTGTTTTGCAAAAAACCTTGTTTTTTGCTTGTTTTTCCAAAAAAAATTTTTTTATTATAACGTATAAACATCACATATACCGGTTTTTCAGGTTTTAACCAAGAAAATTGACCCAGAAAACGTGTTTGTTCGAAAAAAAATTCTCACAGCCAAAATTTTTCAAAAAATAAACCTCAAAATCGAGGTTTTGAGGCCGATTTTCAAAAAAATTTCTAGCAGGGGGGAGGGGTAGGTGACCTAAATTTTTGTCTAGGGGGGAGGGAGTAGGCTACCCGCCGACCCTGAAAAGTTGGGGGGTAAACCCCTCTACCCCCCCCCCCCCAGCAGCCCGCCTCTGCATGATATGTACATACTGTGCACACACGTTGCACGATTAGTTGTGTTTTAGAGCGGCGTTGTATGACTACACCATACCACTAGCGGACGAGGGAACAACTAAAAAGTAAAATTCACCCTCTTTGGCAGATTCAAAAAAGTAAAATTTGTTCCTCAAGGTGTAGGTAAAATGGCCAAAGTTTTGTCAAAATCTTCCTCTTTAGATAGATTCCCTTTGGAGGTTTGGCTTGTCCTGCACCGTAAAATGTTATACGCGATTCGTTCTATTTGTACACGTGTAGGCATGCTAACGTTTGTACGTTGAATAGGCAAGTATTTGTGTTATACGAGTGTTTTCAGCTGTGGTTTGTTCTATAGCAGACCTGTTATCATGAATCACAGTCGATTTGTTCCATTGCCTTATCGAATATCTTATATTCTATATATTTAAGATAAGTCCGTCTGTCGCGCCAAATACCGTATAAATATCGGAAACGAAATGTTTAGAACCTCTGTCAGTTTTCACAACATTTTTCCTCATCACGCTAACGTCGAAAAACTATCGATCCTTACCGTATACCCTCTAACTTTACCTAATATCCTCAACGAAGCAACGTAACATAGCTGTTTTTGTCTGATGCAAATTATATATGTAACTATGTACATAATAATATGTAATAATCGCATACCCCTTAGTTTAACTTTTTCCCAAATAAAAAGCATCCTAACAATGAGAATTATCAACACTAACTCACCCAAGCCAGTCGTCTAAACTGCGCTAATTTCTATTGTTCAATTTGACTTATTTATGTGATTCAATCAAAGTCAAACATTAGAAAGTTAATAGAACATTTCTGTTCCAGAAAAATTTCAACGAAACTTTGTGCTCGCTTTTTTCGAGCTCAAAATGTCTGCAATTTTTCTTCAGTTTATGAATAATTGCCGAGAAAATGTTTGCGAAAAAATTCTCCCAGAAGTTTTCAAAAGCGGTCAGATGCTGTCTGAATTTATATTATAATATCATGTATATACATTCTCTATGTATGTATGCACATACCGATATTCACCAGCCATACTTACATGTGTTTACGAAACCATTATTCAGTTTGTTATTTTATTATTCATCGAGAATTAAATATTAAGTTATTGCAAGGTTTGTGTTTGAATGCCATGTCTTTAAATAGCCAAACTGTGTACATACCATTTTAAAACAAGGGATTAAGAGTTACATAACTGTTCAATACTTCACAACAACAACCTTAACTGTTCAATACTCCACAACACAACCTTAACTGTTCAATACTCCACAACAACAACAACCTTAACTGTTCAATACTTCACAACAACAACCTTAACTGTTCAATACTGCACAACACAACCTTAACTGTTCAATACTCCACAACAACAACAACCTTAACTGTTCAATACTCCACAACAACAACCTTAACTGTTCAATACTCCACAACACAACCTTAACTGTTCAATACTCCACAACAACAACAACCTTAAGTGTTCAATACGCCACAACAACAACCTTAACTGTTCAATACTCCACAACACAACCTTAACTGTTCAATACTCCACAACAACAACTTTAACTGTTCAATGCACCACAAAAACAACCTTAACTGTTCAATACTCCACAACAACAACGGTTGCATGTATCGGTTGCATGTATCTATCGCAATTAATTTTGTGCTCACATGTATCCAGTCTGTTATTTGACCAATAAAGCGATGATGATGAACAACAACCTTAACTTTTCAATACTCCACAACAACAACACCCTTAATTGTTCAATACTGCACAACAACAACCTTAACTGTTCAATGCTGCACAACAACAACCTTAACTGTTCAATACTGCACAACAAACAACATCTGCCTTAACTTGATGCCTTTCTCTGTGGAACGCCGTGTTTATGCAAGCTGTCAGAAAACGACGATCACCAAGTAAGCCAAAATTGGGTGACTGACTGACTGACCGACTGACTGACTGACTGGCTGGTTTACTAACGGGTTGAATGGCTGACTTATAGAGTGAATGATTGTTTACAAACACGACCGGCTGTGCGACCGTCAAGACACTGCGCGTATCACATATTTGAGCCGTTAGCAATAAATATACTGTGTGCCTGATATGCAAGATTTATTTATGGTTTTGCCTTGGTCTTTAGTGTGAATATATGTAGGATTAAATTCACAATTGGATTGATCAACTATGTACTTAACACAATAGCGAACTTGCAGTCTCACTCACACGGCAGTATCTACATACGCACCATGTACATGTGCATAAGTTCATACGTTTCTGCAAGCAAAAATATGGCCCAAAACGTCTGATAATGAAACGTCTGATAATGAAACATCACTAGCCTCAACTCGATACAGTTTAGCCTGGGGTGATAATGACTGATGTGCGTGTTAAAACTGATTATCTGATGTTCCATTATCAGACGTTTTGGGTAATACTTTTGCTTGTAGAAACAACATACGGGCTTCATAAAGTTGTGTTATTTGATTTGCTTACATGGTCATTCTTCATAGAAAGAACATTTTTCAGCAATTATTTTCAGTATCACTTGACTTTATGGCCTATTTATCCCCCATTGAATTCAGTCCACAGAAAAATCTTTATTTCTACTAATTGATAATAAATGTTGATTCATTAAATGAATTGATGGACTGTAAATGGTGTTGACAGTGTTACATATAATATTAATCGCACAAAAGTATGAATTGTATTGTGACGACACCGCACCCTTCAGACTCTGGACTTGTCTCGTATCGTCCGGCCACTCCCTCACTATTTATCACATTATACCATCAATAACGTCAAATACGCCGACTAATAATGAAATAAAGCTATTTTCAGCATAATAACCATAGAAAACAGTTGACATTTGAGAGAATGACACGATTTAAAACAGGAGTAGTCGATTGGTCCGGTGAAGATTTTTTCAGACCCACTCGCTTCGCTTAACTTTGTTTTGTGTAAAACCTTTACATGACAAATGAATTATTACGAGAATTATAGAATATTATCCGTGTCGTCTTTCCAGTAAAAAAATTGAATCAGAGTTGTCACGTGATTTTATTATTCGCACAACCCGAAAACAACTAATGGGCAACTGAAGCCCTCGCTCAATGCAACTTGTTGGATGCACAGGTTTCACTCAAAAGCAAAGTAAAGCTTGCATTTGGTCCAAGACAGTCTTAGCCCGAAATATCCACTATACAAAATGTACGTTTTTGTAATGGTATTGTTTTGGTGTACTGTACCAGCAGATGTGCACAGTTTTCGGGCGTAAACGAAATGTCAAAAAATAGAATACCAGTAGAGTGAATGAACCTACAGTTTTTACCTGAAAATATACTGCGTTTCGAAAGAAAAACCGTTCAAACTTTGCTAAACTTGTTTTTTGTGTTTTTTCCAGTGAGTATGTTGAAATTGATTGGTATGCTAATTCATATTCAATTATAATTTCGCCTCGATATGCTAATTCACATACAACCATCTGGATTACATGTACATACAACCGTCTGGATTACATAGCACATCATGAGATTTCACATACATACTGTATATTGAGTTCCGTTTCATCGGTTTGCACAGCACATAGTCGGTTCAACTTAATAAGCAAGTACTTGTAATGGATATGCAACATCAGGTTATGTGCTTGGTGTACAGCGTTTGTTGTACTAGCATCAGGCGCATACACAGCAAGTACAGTCGGAGCAAACAACAACCAACCAGTCGGTCGGTCAGCCAGTCAGTCAGTCAGTCGTACAGTTCACGTTTCACGCAACACCATCGTGATGGCGGGTTGGTGGTAATGATCGACTTGAGTTGACTTGGTCACCAAACGTTGTGGTCAATGGGTAAGTCACTGTGGGTGTGAGTCATTCACCAAGTATATGTATATATGAATATATGAATGTATATGTATATATGTATATATGAATGATTACGTTGTGTTTTAACCCGCCACATCGGCCAACGTCACCGTACAACAGTACAGATGGGTTGGTATGCTGCTGCTATCATCATCTGATCAACACCATCCAGGCTTGCTCGTGCCGTCATCCATCCAGTCTGCCTTTAGTCTGACTCGATTCGAATGAACGTCCCATATTACCTGTATTATTAAGCTTATCATCCCTAAGGCATTCATACCTTGCCATAAAACCACATTTACCATTACCGTTTATCTGCATCGGTAAACTTATCTGGAAATGCTCCATTAGTAAGTTGATCATCGTGCATTGGTAGGTTTATTTTTATCTAAGTACCTTCTTACATGCATCACCTGCATTTGTGAGTAAGCATATACCTCAATATAAGGTGCATAATCACACAAGTACTACCTGTTTTAGAAGGGTTCTGTACCATTTCATACTAGGGTGCTTCAAAAAAATGCCAACACTTTTGTGCGGAATATCTTGTGACACAGATGTCCGATTGACCTGACATTTTCAGGGATTAACATTTTAACATATTGACTTAGATAAAAGTATTATATCAGAGAGATCGGCTTATCACAGCGGCCGTCACGCCGTGGAAAACTGTGCATGGAGGAAAAAACAAAGTCTACATTACTTTTTGCTTGAAGTATTATTTTATCTCATTTTGGTAAACATCATCGTCAGCTGGTTGAGCAAATAAAAGTTCGATGATTGTCAGCATTTGTTCTGAAGCACTTTTAATATTGCTATCATCATCTACATTCTAATATTAGCTATTATCATCTATATTCTAACCTTAGCTATCATCATTTATATTCAAAGATTAGCTATCATCATCTATATTATAATATTAGCTGTCATCATCTACATAAACTCTAATATACATTTGCGTTTTGTTCAGTTAAGCCTTAGAATAGTATTTTGTCGTACATATTAAATTTTCATTTCTTCAATCAGCTTTTATCCGAAATACTTGGATAATTAGATTTAACAAGTCCATATAAATAGTTACGTAGAAACATCAGACGAAGAAGGGTTGAATGTTCTCTCAGTCAACGGAATATTTTCGAATCATTTCTAACGGAATAATACATGCACACAGGCCTTTTAAATTTTTTTCTGTTAATGGTAACTAAATTCAGTTGAACTTTAGGTTTCGTTTAAAACCGGATAACTAATATGATCGTCGAAAAAAAAATTATGCTCTTGATTATTAATATAATTGTTTCGAAGACGAATGTTTGCCACCTGGAAGAGACAGGCTAACTTGAATTATGTCACAAGTTATTAGGCTGCAGTAACCGTGTATTTGTCGCCTGTCTAGTCTAGTGCGTAGGGCGCCGGCCTCGAAAACCGGCGGTCCTAAGTTCGAAACTTGAGACACAGACCCTGACGAGTTGCTCTGGGGTTTCTGCCATTGCCCGTCAGTTTATTCAACTCTCTGGCCACTACGAAAACACCATTCTGATATAGTATTAGTGTGCCTTATGACTTCAGTTTATGGAGAAATCCAAGTAAAAAAAGTACATCGTGCTTGCATAACTGTATTCATTAGGCTGCACTGTTGCAGTAACCGTGTAAATCGTGCTTGCATAACTGTATTCATTAGGCTGCACTGTTGCAGTAACCGTGAACATCGTGCTTGCATAACTATATTTATTAGGCTGCACGGTTGCAGTAACCGTGAAGATCGCGTTTGCGTAGTTGTATTTGTTAGGCTGCACTGTTGCAGTAACCGTGTACATCGCACTTGCATAACTGTATTCATTAGGCTGCACTGTTGCAGTAACCGTGAACATCGTGCTTGCATAGCTGTATTTATTAGGCTGCAATGTTGCAGTAGCCGTGCACATCGTGCTTGCATAACTGTATTCATTAGGCTGCACTGTTGCAGTAACCGTGAAGATCGCGCTTGCGTAATTATATTTGTCAGGCTGCACTGTTGCAGTAACCGTGTACATCGTGCTTGCATAACTGTATTCATTAGGCTGCAATGTTGCAGTAATCGTGAACATCGTGCTTGCATGACTGTATTTATTAGGCTGCAATGTTGCAGTAGCCGTGCACATAGTGCTTGCATAACTGTATTCATTAGGCTGCAATGTTAAAGTAACCGTGAACATCGTGCTTGCATGACTGTATTCATTAGGCTGCAATGTTGCAGTAGCTGTGCACATCGTGCTTGCATAACTGTATTCATTAGGCTGCAATGTTGCAGTAACCGTGAACATCGTGCTTGCATGACTGTATTCATTAGGCTGCAATGTTGCAGTAGCCGTGCACATCGTGCTTGCATGACTGTATTCATTAGGCTGCAATGTTGCAGTAGCTGTGCACATCGTGCTTGCATAACTGTATTCATTAGGCTGCAATGTTGCAGTAACCGTGAACATCGTGCTTGCATGACTGTATTCATTAGGCTGCAATGTTGCAGTAGCCGTGCACATCGTGCTTGCATAACTGTATTCATTAGGCTGCACTGTTGCAGTAACCGTGTACATCGTGCTTGCGTAACTGTATTTATTAGGCTGCAATGTTGCAGTAACCGTGTACATCGTGCTTGCGTAACTGTATTTATTAGGCTGCAATGTTGCAGTAACCGTGTACATCGTGCTTGCGTAACTGTATTTATTAGGCTGCAATGTTGCAGGAACCGTGTACATCGTGCTTGCGTAACTGTATTTATTAGGCTGCAATGTTGCAGTAACCGTGTACATCGTGTTTGTGTAACTGTATTTATTAGGCTGCAATGTTGCAGGAACCGTGTACATCGTGCTTGCGTAACTGTATTTAAATGCAGTAGAGTACATCGTAACCGAGCGTGTTTGAAGTAGTAAGCAGTAACATGCTGTATGCAACAGTGCGCACAACTATGTACACAGATAGATATAACGGCCAGGACATGTTTACCCAGCGCGTCGTCGTTATCATGCTGCTCCAATCTGCACCTTGCACTGTCTGGGTGTGCTAACTGTGCCCTGTACATTCATTACATTGATAACACAACATCTACCCACTACATTTTTTGTCAACCGATCAACAACAAAAAACTAGTTCAGGGTAAACGCTTTTGAACCTATCGACCTGAATGTTTGGCTTACCTGTGTTTATAAAAAGTTTTGGCGTGCAGAGATAACAAATTCAATCAGATTTTGGGCTGAGCCCACTTCCAAATAAATAGTCATCGATTGAAAAATTGCTACGATTGTTAAGAATGCAATTTGTTATTTTTTCATGGATTTGGATTATACCTCGAAAACATAGTATATTAATTCCAATTAATATTTCAAGCTATACTATGTCATTTACGCTAATGATCACCAGACTTAATTTCAGGAGGCACCAACCAATACGGCTATTGGGCAAACTGGACACATAATATAATTGCAACCACTTAATCATGACTGATTACAACTTGAATTTATGGACCAAGTACTATAATTGAAGGGATCTGGATACGTGATGGTCTCTGCGTTGGAGGTTGTGATCTCAGGCAGCGTGCACTGGCCCAACCAAGGGCTACAATGTCAGATCTATTACTTCCAACTCACAGCCCATCATACCATTGTATCATCGTACCGATATGTACAGATGGGCGTTCAATCCAACAACCGACGCACTGGCTTACTCATCGAGGTTTGTCAACTTTTATGTTTACTAATTTACTTCGATTTCTTTATTTCTGAAGCCATCAAATCATGAGAGGTGTAACAATCTGATGGGTAACGGCAGAAAGGTTCCGGGCTCTTGCCAGGTATTGAACTTAAAAACAATATAGGAACTTGGGACTTAATATCCCACACTAGACCACTCACCCATGCATTCAATAGGGTGTCCCACATAACTTGCAGCTTTTCAATCAACCACCAAATTTTTTGTTTTGGTGATAGTAAAAAGAGTTGTATATCGACTGACAGCTCATAGTCTGATGTTTTTGTTTGCCGTATACTGGAGGTTAAAACCTGTTATACAGCTTGAGATATAGCCCATCCTATAAATAGTCGTTTTCAACTTATATTTTTGTTGTTAACTGAAATTCATTGCACAAAACTTACCAATGAAATTACAGAAAAATACAGATACAAAACTAAATTACAAGAAAAAAGTTTATGATTGTGGGTTTTACCGATCTCGGCGCATTTAGTCGAGGTTGTCAATGCACTTGTCACAGCACAGCAGCAATCGTGAAACGTTACCAATACGGTTTCGAAAAAAAGTTCTCTAGGCTTCATGGATTGTTGTAAATATTCTTATCATTATCTATTTCTGTGATTTCAGGCCCTTATTAGTTACTTCCACAAAGTTTGACAATGAAACATCGGAAAAATTAATTAGATTATTTAACAAGAGCATAACCTCCAATATGCGGCAAACAAAACATCAGGCTATAGGCTATGACGATATATGTAAGACTCATTATACTACACAACAAAAACACAACAAAAACTTTGTTGGCTGATCATAATGGTCATAGTTTTGTGGGACACCCTATACTTACCTTGCATTGTTACGATGGTACATGCCATTCAATGTGTAGTTCAACTTAGTTTGCATTATTGTAGTGCGTAGTTGTTGATAGCTGTTTGGATGTCACCTTGTCCAGCATACATACGTCAAGCGGCACGTTGACAATCAACTTTTGACGCTATCAAAAAGCTATAAGAACTTTTCTCATGAAATTTTACATGCTCTCGGAATTACGTAATTATATTTCTTATTTTGAGTTTTTACATTTGAAAATACCAATCAATTATACCAAGTTTATGGTGGGTGACAGCGGACATTCTGCTGAATTCCATGGGAACTCCATGTTCATTGAACTGTCAAGCAACATACACAACAAGTGCAGGTCACTGAATTTTTGCCCGGTGGAGGAACGGCAGTTGCACATTATAAATGTTGAAGCCACTATCAGCAGGTGTGCCCGATAACCGTAACCGTAATAGGTATTACCATCCCTGTCAACGGCACCTGCACATCACCTTAACGACCACAATTGACGTATACTTTGAGTTTTTGTGGTGTAGCCGGTGTAGTTGAAGGTGGACACTGTTGCACCCTAGTAACCAACTACTGATAGCGGGTGCCCCAGTCAGCCACATCAACCAGCATTACCATATGTCCATGGCATGCTCGCATCTGGATCAGGTTATGGCAGTAAGGCAACGTCGTTCAATGATCAACCGTCAAATTGATCTGATACCTTTATTTTTGTGAGCCGCTGTTCTGCTGACTGTGTAACTTTGGTTATGTACACAGAGTATATTTGGGTGATAAGGCGTACTTAAGGTGCAGACTGCAACTTTGTACAACAGCATCCACATAGTTGTGCATCCAGACCACTATAAAATACAGCCTCGGGTGCACACCAGGTGACGCTGCTTTTTGTCGTGTTTTATGTGCTGATAAGAAAGCAGCGTATTTAGTGACACAATACGTACTTATAGTGCAGACCTGCAACACGCAGTCCATACTTGCGCCACTACTTAATCTGCAGACCTGCAACACGCAGTCCATACTTGCGCAACTACTTATAATGCAGAACTGCAACACACAGTCCATACTTGTGCCACTACTTATGGTGCATAATTATCAACACGCAGTCCATACTTGTGCCACTACTTATAGTGCATATTTATCAACACGCAGTCCATACTTGTGCCACTATTTGAAGTGCATATTTTACAACACATAATCCATACTTGTGCCACTACTCATAGTGCATATATAAATTCTCGTCAATTACTTCTTTACTTACTCATTCACTCACTCAATTACTCGTCAATTACTTTTTTACTTACTCATCCACTCTGTCAATTACTCGTCAAATATTTCTTTATTTACTCATTCACTCTCTTAATTACTCGTCAATTACTTCTTTACTTACTCATTCCCTTTCTCAATTACTCGTCAATTACTTCTTTGCTAACTCATCCACTCTCTCAATTACTCGTCAATTACTTCTTTATTTACTCATTCACTCTCTTAATTACTCGTCAATTACTTCTTTACTTACTCATCCATTCTCTCAATTACTCATCAATTACTTCTTACATAATTACTCATTCACTTTCTCAATTACTCGTCAATTACTTCTTTACTTACTCAATCACTTTCTCAATTACTCGTCAATTACTTCTTTACTTACTCATTCACTCTCTCAATTACTCGTCAATTACTTCTTTACTTACTCATCCACTCTTTCAATTACTCGTCAATTACTTCTTTACTTATTCCTCCCCTCTCTCAACTATGTAGGTACTCGTCAATTACTTCTTTACTTACTCATCCCCTTTCACAATTACTCGTCATTTACTTCTTTACTTACTCATCCCCTTTCACAATTACTCGTCATTTACTTCTTTACTTACTCATCCCCTTTCACAATTATTCGTCAATTAATTCTTTACTCACTCATTCACTCACTCACACTGGCGGACGAGAAGGGGAGAGAAAAGTGGAATTCCCCCCTCTTTGGGCTTTTCAAAAAGGAGATTTTGTTCCCTAAGGTGTAGGTAAAACGGCCTTATTTCAACCTATTCCCCCCTCTTTGAAAAGATTCCCCTCCCTTTGGGGGTTTGTATCGTCCGCAAGTGCAACACACTCGTCTTTTTGATTTTAGCGCGTTACTGTGTGACTACAAACGTCAGCAAAATGGACCGAAACATCATGTTGGGTTGAAGTGTTCATAATAATCAACGGACGGACGATCGTCGGACATTAATATCGATATTATAATAATACACTGCAACAAAGCACAGAACCAGATGGAGGAGAGACATCTCGCTATGTTATGTCAGCTGATAAAACCGTACTCAACGGCTGTCATTAATGCAACAATCAGTGTTGTCATGTCATGTCATTAATGCAACACTCAGTGTTGTTATGTCATGTCATTAATGCAACACTCAGTGTTGTTAATCATGTCATTAATGCAACACTCAGTGTTGTTAATCATGTCATTAATGCAGTGCACACTGTTGCAAGTACCAAACGGTTTGTACGCGACAACAGTGAGATTCTCATTCCTCCATTTCGAACTGTGCTTTGGCTAAATATGCCTGCTTGGTTCGAAATCCATGGTTTATGGATCATAATTTGCGAATGCAGATTAATGGCTGTGGTTAGTGAATATTGGCTAAGCTTTGGATTAGAAAATATACGGTTTATCAAGCTGTTGAGTGGAACTGAAAAGCCGGATGACAAACATTAATTCTATTTTTTTGATGCAGTTGATTGGACAGTTTATGGCTTTTAACTTTTCTCACCATCCACCCCTTTCCTTCAATCTCTTCCAAATCTCTCACCTTTCAATCTCCACTCGTGCAGTCGCATCCGATCAAACTGTTAGCCAGTCCGCCAGTCAGTCAGTCAGTTAATAATTCAGACAGTAAGTCAGTCAGTCAATCATTTAATAAGTCAGACAGTCAGTCAGTCAGTTAATAAGTCAGTCAGTCAGTCAGTCAGTCAGTCAGTCAGTCAGTCAGTCAGTCAGTGAGTCAGTCAGTCAGTCAGTCAGTCAGTCAGTCAGTCAGTCAGTCAGTCAGTCAGTCAGTCAGTCAGTAAATCAGTCAGTCAGTCAGTCAGTCAGTCAGTCAGTCAGTCAGTCAGTCAGTCAGTCAGTCAGTCAGTCAGTCAGTCAGTCAGTCAGTCAGTCAGTCTGTCAGTCAGTCAGTCAGTCAGTCAGTCAGTCAGCCACTCAGTGGGGATTGAGTAGCCGTGTGCGTGCCGACAGTGATAGTGATGGCGCAAATTGATTAATGGTGTGAGTGGCAAAAGGAGCCAACTCTCTTCATACAGAGTGGATTGAAAATGTAGCGATTTTTGTACATCAATAACTCGAGCTATAAAATCGAATTATATGCTCTTGATCTGAATTCAAAGCGTTATGTTTTGCTTCGACTTTGACCGCTGCAATTCTAAACTTGTAACATAAAGCTGCCTTTGATTTACAGAAGAAATCCCAAAAAAGTCGTGATTTTGGGAGAAACAACTCAGTTTTTTTTCGGCTTAGATAAGTGTTCCAATAGGGTAATGAATTTCTAAATTAAAAAAATACAATAATGAAAATGTTTTGTTCAGCTCAATTATGATTTGAAGACTCTGGATCGTTTGTTATGTCGTGGGTCACTGACGCATTCTATGTTGAGCTGGCGCTTTCGTGGCTCACAAAAATATTCCCTAAGAGCGTACCATTAATTTATCTTTGATGAATTTATAATATGGCAACTGTTTATTAATTGATGAATTTATAATATGGCAACTGTTTATTAATTGATGAATTTATAATATGGCAACTGTTTATTAATTGATGAATTTCAGTTAATCATTATATATAAATTCGCATTTACAGTTTTATACCACGCTCGCCATTGCATTCCAATGACGTTTTGCGATGAGTACACCAAATTACAAACTTTTAATTCTTCATAACTTGACGATAAGTTTTTAGTGAGACTGAAATTGGATAGATTGTAAGACAAAACATGAGCTCTCAAATGAGAGCAAGAGAAATTGAATCAGTTCAAAGGTTTTAACGAGCTTCCAATTGTGTTTTTTAGTGCACCCCGTAAGTGTGTGGCATATGGACACCACGTCACCCTCGTAACTGAACTTGGATGGCAATGATTGATGATTAGTGGATGTTGGTCTGAAATGAGCAAGTATCAAACTCGTTATACTTTGTCGCCCTGATTTGTGTCGTATAACCAAATATGTAGAGAATGTCCTATAATTTTTGATCGAATGGAACAGTTCGAAAAGTTTTTGCGCCAGTTGGAAAACAAATTTCGGATAGACGTTTTTTTAATTTTTTTAAAAGACCGGCTTTTCCGAGCCCCCGTCATTTTCTACCGTCGGCTTCGCAGGATATTCAGTTTTTTTGTTACGGAGCAAAAACAATCGAAAAAAAGCTCTGAATAAAATAAAGAATTTCACGTGCAACCAGGTACAGGAACTTTTGCACCAGCTGAAATGTTTTAAGTGTATTAGAGCAGCATTCTCTTTACTCACGAACACGATGCCCATTTTTGTCGACAACTAATGAGACTTTTAATCAAGGTAAACTAAAAATAGTCAAAGCAATGTATTTTTGTACGCTTATCCACTTTGAATAAATTCCGTAACCAATTTAAGATACAAAACCTAGCTTTGCCATGACAATCTTCAAACAATCACCAGAAGCGTCGGATAACGATGATTAGTCTAAAAAAACACTTGATAACCCTAAAGTTAGTGGTTTTGAAGGATATTACGAACTCTGAAGAAAGTTGCAAGCTGGCCTCGTGCTTGTTATTCTATTAAACCAATTAACATGTTAAATTGTTTATTTTGTTGTTTTTATGTGGGGGTGACTTTTTCCAGCTGTTTTCTTTTTGTTTGTACCGTACTAAATTCATCACAAACTTTGATTTCATAATATTTAATAGAATAATGGAACCTAATTTGATTTTCAGAACCACGAAAATCATGTTTTTCAACACACACATTTTTTTTAAAAAATAAGGAAAGTATTCAACAGGCAGGGAGTGAAAATATTGAAATCACTACAACTATTTTTCAGACTTATAATATGTTTCTAGAACGATCAAAAACGATTGATTAAAAGATCAAAAACTAAAATTAACTACTTCTGGGAAAATAACGGTAACTTGTGAACTGTTATACAATTAACCTCTGGTAGGCAGCAATCGAATATTTACAAAATGTTCTATCATCTGCTTTTTTCATTTACAAGTAGCTCCACCGCAAAAAATTTTGTGTTCTCACAAAATGTTGCCAGTAACGCGGGAAACCCTATACATATTTATAAACACTAATAATCGGTCTAATTATCGTTCATGATTATTAGTAAACGTGTTTTATCACTGACTGAACGTGCAAGTTCAACACCCAATAGGCAATAGTTGAATTACTTGGTTGCTATATAGTTTTATGTGATATGTTTGACTCTGCACACAACTAATTATTCAAATGGTCGCGTTGTGTCTCGAGGGTAATGGACGCAAACCAAACAGTTGAATGACGAGCAGCACTCGACTCGGCTCTGCTTCTCATCCAACTACATATGTACTTAGGCTACTGCGTGCATATAGTCTCTGTAACATACATACAAATACAATACATACATAGCCTCTCAGCCCCATTTCTAATTTTTAGCACAATTACGTTTGAATAATTTTGCATTTATACCGGATAATTATTGTACAACACACGAATGACATCTGAATTGATCCATTGACTCGGCACCGAATGATTATTGTACAACACACGAATGACACCTGAATTGACCCATTGACTCAGCACCGGATGATTATTGTACAACACACGAATGACACCTGAATTGACCCATTGACTCAGCACCGAATGATTATTGTACAACACATGAATGACACCTGAATTGACCCATTGACTCAGTACCGGATAATTATTGTACAACACAAATATGACACCTGAATTGACCCAATGACTCAGCACCGGATGATTATTGTACAACACACGAATGACACCTGAATTGACCCATTGACTCAGTACCGGATAATTATTGTACAACACACAAACGACACCTGAATTGACCCAATGACTCAGCACCGGATGATTATTGTAAAACACACGAATGACACCTGAATTGACCCATTGACTCAGTACCGGATAGTTATTGTACAACACACAAATGACACCTGAATTGACCCAATGACTCAGCACCGGATAATTATTGTACAACACACGAATGACACCTGAATTGACCCATTGACTCAGTACCGGATAATTATTGTACAACACACGAATGACACCTGAATTGACCGATTGAATCAACTAAAATAATTCAGTCATGCATCATCCACAATACAAAAAGGTTAACAATACGAACATACATATACGGGTGTCGCATTAAAAATGAACACTTTGATTTGCCCTGGAAACCGCAATCTTCAATCGATTTGCAAAATTTTTGCGCCAAGTTGTAGTCAATTCTTGATCATTTTGTTCATTTTTTTACTCAAGAAAATCTGAGTAACGAATCGGTAGTTATGCCAGATTTCTTAACACCCCTGTTTTTCGTCATTTCTACGTGACAGGAATGGGTTTATAATAATCAGCTCAGCATAACCACTGCAAACGCAAGTTCAACCATTTTTTGACTGTCAAGACGAATAATGTAACTGACTTAAATTTATTATAACTTGGAAAACGCGAAAACTAAATTGTTGTGAACGTAACTTAACCAACTGCAGCGTACCAGCACTCTCCGCTGTGCGGCTGCACACAACGGAGCAGTTCAACACCGCAGCCGCAGGCATGCGCTGATGGTATACCACTATTTTACCCTACCACTATTTTACCCCAATTTTACCATACCACTATTTTACCGTACCACTATTTTACCACCTCGAATTTTACTATACCACTATTTTACTACATCGAATTTTACTATACCACTATTTTACTACATCGAATTTTACTATACCACTATTTTACCCCATCTAATTTTACTATACCACTATTTTACCTTATTCAACAGCCCCCCCCCCCCCCTTGTAACGTTCATCCGCTACGATACCTGCGTGCACCCTTTTGTCACGTACCATGGTCGTAATCGATCGTCAATGTCAGGAACACGGCTTAGCAAGCAAGTATTAGCAAACGTTCTACGCAATAGTCAGAAAGACATATTATCCACAAACACAGCTTAAGAATGGTGAACACGTATTGCAACATACTTGTAAACCACTTCACATACTGCATTATTTTCATCAATTTTCTTTACTGGATGGAAAATACACATAGTTGATAACAAATCTTTCGCTACAAATTGGAACGGTGGTGATTGGCTAATAGTAACCGACTCGAAGGTTAATCCCAGCATCACCCTTGACTTTTAACCTGTGTAAATGAGTCAGTGGGTGAGGGAGTAAAGAATCGGTCAACTGCCACCACTGTCAAAAAAATCTATTGCGGCAACTATTTTTGTAGTTTTCGCTGAAAGTGGCATCATTCGCTTGCGACCTGATGACTTGAATGAGAGATTAAGAGAGTGAGAGAGTGAGTGAGTGAGTGCTTGAGTCTGGCCCACACAATGATGATATAATTACAATACAGGCTGCGAGTAGCTTAATGAATCAAAAATGCTATGAGTGAGTTATTGAGAAAACAGACAAGATTATTAAATATGCGTGAAAAAGATGCAGTATGTTGCGTTCTCCATTCTTTGGTAATATATGTAGCTGTGTTTGTGAATGTGAATAATTTGTTTCTCTGATATGACGTTTGTTAATAGAATACTTGGGTGCTAAACCGCGTTCAGAAATTAAGACCATGGACGACATAACAAGAAGGGTGCAAGTAGTGTACATACATACATACATTACATTGGTATTGTAGCGGATAAACGTTACAAGGAGGGGGGGCTGTTGAATAAGGTAAAATAGTGGTATAGTAAAGTTCGATGGGGTAAAATAGTGGTATAGTAAAATTCAATGTAGTAAAATAGTGGTATAGTAAAATTCGATGTAGTAAAATAGTGGTATAGTAAAATTCGAGGTGGTAAAATAGTGGTACGGTAAAATAGTGGTACAGTAAAATTGGGGTAAAATAGTGGTAGGGTAAAATAGTGGTCCGCGCCCCATGCGCTCGCGCTGGCAACCCGATCAGCTTATTATGCCACTGTTAAACTGAAACATGTTCTTATATATCTCAAACAATGATTAAAGTTGTCGAAATTGCCTTGGAACTAGTCAGAATT
>OZ038445.1:690761-735503 GCA_964036265.1 Daptonema setosum
AATGGTCTTTTCGTACTTACTTGAAGAACCTAAGAAAGTAAAACTAAAAAAGCCTACAGCATCCGGGGTTCCCAGGCCGTCTCCGATCCAAGTACTAACCGGACCCGACGTTGCTTAACAGACAGATCGAACGGGATGTCGTGCGTACAACGTGGTATGGCCGTAGACAATAATTACTGATGAATTACCCACATTGATTGACTTCATAGTTATCATTCAGTCAATAAGTGAATCAGTTAGTTGAAAGACCATAAATAAGTCAATCAGTGTCAATCACACAGTCAGTCAGTCAGTCAGTCAGTCAGTCAGTCAGTCAGTCAGTCAGTCAGTCAGTCAGTCAGTCAGTCAGTCAGTCAGTCAGTCAGTCAGTTAGTCAGTCAGTCAGTCAGTCAGTCAGGCTGTCTGAAAATGTCTAAAACGGTTTGCATACAACCACAATCGGCTTCAACAACCTTCAGTTAAAAAACTGATACAAATTGAATATAATTATTCCTTATGTTGTGGGGTTGTGGCTTAGGCTTAGTTATGGGTTTTGTGCAAATCATTCTAGGATGTGTCGGACTGCGTCAGTGAGTGAGTGAGTGAGTGAGTGAGTGAGTGAGTGAGTACAGGCTCAAAGGTGCACGTTTCTGATGCAAATTGGGTCATTCATACATTTTTATAGCAACCTGGCAACTCACTGAAATGAGATTAGGCCTTCACCCATAGACAGTAGGTCAAGCTGGGTATGCATTATCAACAAAAAAAATTTCATGGAAGGTGGTGTAACAGTGTTGAAACACCATCCGCTATCGAAAGAGCCAATCAATCCAACCTGCCCACACTGATTGTCATGTAAACATGCATGTGAATGACAAACTGTGATAAGTCCACTGATGTTTCATGATCCACCAATGAGTAGAACGAGTTTAGTGAGTCGAGTTGAGTGCTAAATGGTCTTTTCGTACTTACTTGAAGAACCTAAGAAAGTAAAACTAAAAAAGCCTACAGCATCCGGGGTTCCCAGGCCGTCTCCGATCCAAGTACTAACCGGACCCGACGTTGCTTAACTTGACAGATCGAACGGGATGTCGTGCGTACAACGTGGTATGGCCGTAGACAATAAGTACTGATGATATACCCACATTGATTGACTTCATAGTTATCATTCAGTCAATAAGTGAATCAGTTAGTTGAAAGACCATAAATAAGTCAATCAGTGTCAATCACACAGTCAGTCAGTCAGTCAGTCAGTCAGTCAGTCAGTCAGTCAGTCAGTCAGTCAGTCAGTCAGTCAGTCAGTCAGTCAGTCAGTCAGTCAGTCAGTTAGTCAGTCAGTCAGTCAGTCAGTCAGGCTGTCTGAAAATGTCTAAAACGGTTTGCATACAACCACAATCGGCTTCAACAACCTTCAGTTAAAAAACTGATACAAATTGAATATAATAATTCCTTATGTTGTGGGGTTGTGGCTTAGGCTTAGTTATGGGTTTTGTGCAAATCATTCTAGGATGTGTCGGACTGCGTCAGTGAGTGAGTGAGTGAGTGAGTGAGTGAGTGAGTACAGGCTCAAAGGTGCACGTTTCTGATGCAAATTGGGTCATTCATACATTTTTATAGCAACCTGGCAACTCACTGAAATGAGATTAGGCCTTCACCCATAGACAGTAGGTCAAGCTGGGTAAGCATTATGAACAACAAAAATTTCATGGAAGGTGGTGTAACAGTGTTGAAACACCATCCGCTATCGAAAGAGCCAATCAATCCAACCTGCCCACACTGATTGTCATGTAAACATGCATGTGAATGACAAACTGTGGTAAGTCCACTGATGTTTCATGATCCACCAATGAGTAGAACGAGTTTAGTGAGTCGAGTTGAGTGCTAAATGGTCTTTTCGTACTTACTTGAAGAACCTAAGAAAGTAAAACTAAAAAAGCCTACAGCATCCGGGGTTCCCAGGCCGTCTCCGATCCAAGTACTAACCGGACCCGACGTTGCTTAACTTGACAGATCGAACGGGATGTCGTGCGTACAACGTGGTATGGCCGTAGACAATAATTACTGATGAATTACCCACATTGATTGACTTCATAGTTATCATTCAGTCAATAAGTGAATCAGTTAGTTGAAAGACCATAAATAAGTCAATCAGTGTCAATCACACAGTCAGTCAGTCAGTCAGTCAGTCAATCAGTGTCAATCACACAGTCAGTCAACCAGTCAGTCAGTCAGTCAGTCAGTCAGTCAGTCAGTCAGTCAGTCAGTCAGTCAGTCAGTCAGTCAGTCAGTCAGTCAGTCAGTCAGGCTGTCTGAAAATGTCTAAAACGGTTTGCATACAACCACAATCGGCTTCAACAACCTTCAGTTAAAAAACTGATACAAACTGAATATAATAATTCCTTATGTTGTGGGGTTGTGGCTTAGGCTTAGTTATGGGTTTTGTGCAAATCATTCTAGGATGTGTCGGACTGCGTCAGTGAGTGAGTGAGTGAGTGAGTGAGTGAGTGAGTACAGGCTCAAAGGTGCACGTTTCTGATGCAAATTGGGTCATTCATACATTTTTATAGCAACCTGGCAACTCACTGAAACGAGATTAGGCCTTCACCCATAGACAGTAGGTCAAGCTGGGTAAGCATTATCAACAACAAAAATTTCATGGAAGGTGGTGTAACAGTGTTGAAACACCATCCGCTATCGAAAGAGCCAATCAATCCAACCTGCCCATACTGATTGTCATGTAAACATGCATGTGAATGACAAACTGTGATAAGTCCACTGATGTTTCATGATCCACCAATGAGTAGAACGAGTTTAGTGAGTCGAGTTGAGTGCTAAATGGTCTTTTCGTACTTACTTGAAGAACCTAAGAAAGTAAAACTAAAAAAGCCTACAGCATCCGGGGTTCCCAGGCCGTCTCCGATCCAAGTACTAACCGGACCCGACGTTGCTTAACTTGACAGATCGAACGGGATGTCGTGCGTACATTGTGGTATGGCCGTAGACAATAATTACTGATGAATTACCCACATTGATTGACTTCATAGTTATCATTCAATCAGTGTCAATCACACAGTCAGTCAACCAGTCAGTCAGTCAGTCAGTCAGTCAGTCAGTCAGTCAGTCAGTCAGTCAGTCAGTCAGTCAGTCAGTCAGTCAGTCAGTCAGGCTGTCTGAAAATGTCTAAAACGGTTTGCATACAACCACAATCGGCTTCAACAACCTTCAGTTAAAAAACTGATACAAACTGAATATAATAATTCCTTATGTTGTGGGGTTGTGGCTTAGGCTTAGTTATGGGTTTTGTGCAAATCATTCTAGGATGTGTCGGACTGCGTCAGTGAGTGAGTGAGTGAGTGAGTGAGTGAGTGAGTGAGTACAGGCTCAAAGGTGCACGTTTCTGATGCAAATTGGGTCATTCATACATTTTTATAGCAACCTGGCAACTCACTGAAACGAGATTAGGCCTTCACCCATAGACAGTAGGTCAAGCTGGGTAAGCATTATCAACAACAAAAATTGCATGGAAGGTGGTGTAACAGTGTTGAAACACCATCCGCTATCGAAAGAGCCAATCAATCCAACCTGCCCATACTGATTGTCATGTAAACATGCATGTGAATGACAAACTGTGATAAGTCCACTGATGTTTCATGATCCACCAATGAGTAGAACGAGTTTAGTGAGTCGAGTTGAGTGCTAAATGGTCTTTTCGTACTTACTTGAAGAACCTAAGAAAGTAAAACTAAAAAAGCCTACAGCATCCGGGGTTCCCAGGCCGTCTCCGATCCAAGTACTAAGCGGACCCGACGTTGCTTAACTTGACAGATCGAACGGGATGTCGTGCGTACATTGTGGTATGGCCGTAGACAATAATTACTGATGAATTACCCACATTGATTGACTTCATAGTTATCATTCAGTCAATAAGTGAATCAGTTAGTTGAAAGACCATAAATAAGTCAATCAGTGTCAATCACACAGTCAGTCAGTCAGTCAGTCAGTCAGTCAGTCAGTCAGTCAGTCAGTCAGTCAGTCAGTCAGTCAGCCAGTCAGTCAGTCAGTCAGTCAGTCAGTCAGTCAGTCAGTCAGTCATTCAGTTAGTCAGTCAGTCAGTCAGTCAGGCTGTCTGAAAATGTCTAAAACGGTTTGCATACAACCACAATCGGCTTCAACAACCTTCAGTTAAAAAACTGATACAAATTGAATATAATAATTCCTTATGTTGTGGGGTTGTGGCTTAGGCTTAGTTATGGGTTTTGTGCAAATCATTCTAGGATGTGTCGGACTGCGTCAGTGAGTGAGTGAGTGAGTGAGTGAGTGAGTGAGTACAGGCTCAAAAGTGCACGTTTCTGATGCAAATTGAGTCATTCATACATTTTTATAGCAACCTGGCAACTCACTGAAATGAGATTAGGCCTTCACCCATAGACAGTAGGTCAAGCTGGGTAAGCATTATCAACAACAAAAATTTCATGGAAGGTGGTGTAACAGTGTTGAAACACCATCCGCTATCGAAAGAGCCAATCAATCCAACCTGCCCATACTGATTGTCATGTAAACATGCATGTGAATGACAAACTGTGATAAGTCCACTGATGTTTCATGATCCACCAATGAGTAGAACGAGTTTAGTGAGTCGAGTTGAGTGCTAAATGGTCTTTTCGTACTTACTTGAAGAACCTAAGAAAGTAAAACTAAAAAAGCTTACAGCATCCGGGGTTCCCAGGCCGTCTCCGATCCAAGTACTAACCGGACCCGACGTTGCTTAACTTGACAGATCGAACGGGATGTCGTGCGTACAACGTGGTATGGCCGTAGACAATAATTACTGATGAATTACCCACATTGATTGACTTCATAGTTATCATTCAGTCAATAAGTGAATCAGTTAGTTGAAAGACCATAAATAAGTCAATCAGTGTCAATCACACAGTCAGTCAGTCAGTCAGTCAGTCAGTCAGTCAGTCAGTCAGTCAGTCAGTCAGTCAGTCAGTCAGTCAGTCAGTCAGTCAGTCAGTCAGTCAGTCAGTCAGTCAGTCAGTTAGTCAGTCAGTCAGTCAGTCAGTCAGGCTGTCGGAAAATGTCTAAAACGGTTTGCATACAACCACAATCGGCTTCAACAACCTTCAGTTAAAAAACTGATACAAATTGAATATAATAATTCCTTATGTTGTGGGGTTGTGGCTTAGGCTTAGTTATGGGTTTTGTGCAAATCATTCTAGGTTGTGTCGGACTGCGTCAGTGAGTGAGTGAGTGAGTGAGTGAGTGAGTGAGTACAGGCTCAAAGGTGCACGTTTCTGATGCAAATTGGGTCATTCATACATTTTTATAGCAACCTGGCAACTCACTGAAATGAGATTAGGCCTTCACCCATAGACAGTAGGTCAAGCTGGGTAAGCATTATCAACAACAAAAATTTCATGGAAGGTGGTGTAACAGTGTTGAAACACCATCCGCTATCGAAAGAGCCAATCAATCCAACCTGCCCATACTGATTGTCATGTAAACATGCATGTGAATGACCAACTGTGATAAGTCCACTGATGTTTCATGATCCACCAATGAGTAGAACGAGTTTAGTGAGTCGAGTTGAGTGCTAAATGGTCTTTTCGTACTTACTTGAAGAACCTAAGAAAGTAAAACTAAAAAAGCCTACAGCATCCGGGGTTCCCAGGCCGTCTCCGATCCAAGTACTAACGGGCCCCGACGTTGCTTAACTTGACAGATCGAACGGGATGTCGTGCGTACAACGTGGTATGGCCGTAGACAATAATTACTGATGAATTACCCACATTGATTGACTTCATAGTTATCATTCAGTCAAAAAGTGAATCAGTTAGTTGAAAGACCATAAATAAGTCAATCAGTGTCAATCACACAGTCAGTCAACCAGTCAGTCAGTCAGTCAGTCAGTCAGTCAGTCAGTCAGTCAGTCAGTCAGTCAGTCAGTCAGTCAGTCAGTCAGTCAGTCAGTCAGTCAGTTAGTCAGTCAGTCAGTCAGTCAGTCAGGCTGTCTGAAAATGTCTAAAACGGTTTGCATACAACCACAATCGGCTTCAACAACCTTCAGTAAAAAAACTGATACAAACTGAATATAATAATTCCTTATGTTGTGGGGTTGTGGCTTAGGCTTAGTTATGGGTTTTGTGCAAATCATTCTAGGATGTGTCGGACTGCGTCAGTGAGTGAGTGAGTGAGTGAGTGAGTGAGTGAGTACAGGCTCAAAGGTGCACGTTTCTGATGCAAATTGGGTCATTCATACATTTTTATAGCAACCTGGCAACTCACTGAAATGAGATTAGGCCTTCACCCATAGACAGTAGGTCAAGCTGGGTAAGCATTATCAACAACAAAAATTTCATGGAAGGTGGTGTAACAGTGTTGAAACACCATCCGCTATCGAAAGAGCCAATCAATCCAACCTGCCCACACTGATTGTCATGTAAACATGCATGTGAATGACAAACTGTGAAAAGTCCACTGATGTTTCATGATCCACCAATGAGTAGAACGAGTTTAGTGAGTCGAGTTGAGTGCTAAATGGTCTTTTCGTACTTACTTGAAGAACCTAAGAAAGTAAAACTAAAAAAGCCTACAGCATCCGGGGTTCCCAGGCCGTCTCCGATCCAAGTACTAACGGGACCCGACGTTGCTTAACTTGACAGATCGAACGGGATGTCGTGCGTACAACGTGGTATGGCCGTAGACAATAGTTACTGATGAATTACCCACATTGATTGACTTCATAGTTATCATTCAGTCAAAAAGTGAATCAGTTAGTTGAAAGACCATAAATAAGTCAATCAGTGTCAATCACACAGTCAGTCAACCAGTCAGTCAGTCAGTCAGTCAGTCAGTCAGTCAGTCAGTCAGTCAGTCAGTCAGTCAGTCAGTCAGTCAGTCAGTCAGTCAGTCAGTCAGTCAGTCAGTCAGTCAGTTAGTCAGTCAGTCAGTCAGTCAGTCAGGCTGTCTGAAAATGTCTAAAACGGTTTGCATACAACCACAATCGGTTTCAACAACCTTCAGTTAAAAAACTGATACAAATTGAATATAATAATTCCTTATGTTGTGGGATTGTGGCTTAGGCTTAGTTATGGGTTTTGTGCAAATCATTCTAGGATGTGTCGGACTGCGTCAGTGAGTGAGTGAGTGAGTGAGTGAGTGAGTTAGTGAGTGAGTACAGGCTCAAAGGTGCACGTTTCTGATGCAAATTGGGTCATTCATACATTTTTATAGCAACCTGGCAACTCACTGAAACGAGATTAGGCCTTCACCCATAGACAGTAGGTCAAGCTGGGTAAGCATTATCAACAACAAAAATTTCATGGAAGGTGGTGTAACAGTGTTGAAACACCATCCGCTATCGAAAGAGCCAATCAATCCAACCTGCCCATACTGATTGTCATGTAAACATGCATGTGAATGACAAACTGTGATAAGTCCACTGATGTTTCATGATCCACCAATGAGTAGAACGAGTTTAGTGAGTCGAGTTGAGTGCTAAATGGTCTTTTCGTACTTACTTGAAGAACCTAAGAAAGTAAAACTAAAAAAGCCTACAGCATCCGGGGTTCCCAGGCCGTCTCCGATCCAAGTACTAAGCGGACCCGACGTTGCTTAACTTGACAGATCGAACGGGATGTCGTGCGTACATTGTGGTATGGCCGCAGACAATAATTACTGATGAATTACCCACATTGATTGACTTCATAGTTATCATTCAGTCAATAAGTGAATCAGTTAGTTGAAAGACCATAAATAAGTCAATCAGTGTCAATCACACAGTCAGTCAGTCAGTCAGTCAGTCAGTCAGTCAGTCAGTCAGTCAGTCAGTCAGTCAGTCAGTCAGTCAGTCAGTCAGTCAGTCAGTCAGTCAGTCAGTCAGTCAGTCAGTCAGTCAGTCAGTCATTCAGTTAGTCAGTCAGTCAGTCAGTCAGTCAGGCTGTCTGAAAATGTCTAAAACGGTTTGCATACAACCACAATCGGCTTCAACAACCTTCAGTAAAAAAACTGATACAAATTGAATATAATAATTCCTTATGTTGTGGGGTTGTGGCTTAGGCTTAGTTATGGGTTTTGTGCAAATCATTCTAGGATGTGTCGGACTGCGTCAGTGAGTGAGTGAGTGAGTGAGTGAGTGAGTGAGTGAGTGAGTACAGGCTCAAAAGTGCACGTTTCTGATGCAAATTGAGTCATTCATACATTTTTATAGCAACCGGGCAACTCACTGAAATGAGATTAGGCCTTCACCCATAGACAGTAGGTCAAGCTGGGTAAGCATTATCAACAACAAAAATTTCATGGAAGGTGGTGTAACAGTGTTGAAACACCATCCGCTATCGAAAGAGCCAATCAATCCAACCTGCCCATACTGATTGTCATGTAAACATGCATGTGAATGACAAACTGTGATAAGTCCACTGATGTTTCATGATCCACCAATGAGTAGAACGAGTTTAGTGAGTCGAGTTGAGTGCTAAATGGTCTTTTCGTACTTACTTGAAGAACCTAAGAAAGTAAAACTAAAAAAGCCTACAGCCTCCGGGGTTCCCAGGCCGTCTCCGATCCAAGTACTAACCGGACCCGACGTTGCTTAACTTGACAGATCGAACGTGATGTCGTGCGTACAACGTGGTATGGCCGTAGACAATAATTACTGATGAATTACCCACATTGATTGACTTCATAGTTATCATTCAGTCAATAAGTGAATCAGTTAGTTGAAAGACCATAAATAAGTCAATCAGTGTCAATCACACAGTCAGTCAGTCAGTCAGTCAGTCAGTCAGTCAGTCAGTCAGTCAGTCAGTCAGTCAGTCAGTCAGTCAGTCAGTCAGTCAGTCAGTCAGTCAGTCAGTCAGTCAGTCAGTCAGTTAGTCAGTCAGTCAGTCAGTCAGTCAGGCTGTCTAAAAATGTCTAAAACGGTTTGCATACAACCACAATCGGCTTCAACAACCTTCAGTAAAAAAACTGATACAAATTGAATATAATAATTCCTTATGTTGTGGAGTTGTGGCTTAGGCTCAGTTATGGGTTTTGTGCAAATCATGCTAGGTTGTGTCGGACTGCGTCAGTGAGTGAGTGAGTGAGTGAGTGAGTGAGTGAGTACAGGCTCAAAGGTGCACGTTTCTGATGCAAATTGGGTCATTCATACATTTTTATAGCAACCTGGCAACTCACTGAAATGAGATTAGGCCTTCACCCATAGACAGTAGGTCAAGCTGGGTAAGCATTATCAACAACAAAAATTTCATGGAAGGTGGTGTAACAGTGTTGAAACACCATCCGCTATCGAAAGAGCCAATCAATCCAACCTGCCCACACTGATTGTCATGTAAACATGCATGTGAATGACAAACTGTGATAAGTCCACTGATGTTTCATGATCCACCAATGAGTAGAACGAGTTTAGTGAGTCGAGTTGAGTGCTAAATGGTCTTTTCGTACTTACTTGAAGAACCTAAGAAAGTAAAACTAAAAAAGCCTACAGCATCCGGGGTTCCCAGGCCGTCTCCGATCCAAGTACTAACCGGACCCGACGTTGCTTAACTTGACAGATCGAACGGGATGTCGTGCGTACAACGTGGTATGGCCGTAGACAATAATTACTGATGAATTACCCACATTGATTGACTTCATAGTTATCATTCAGTCAATAAGTGAATCAGTTAGTTGAAAGACCATAAATAAGTCAATCAGTGTCAATCACACAGTCAGTCAACCAGTCAGTCAGTCAGTCAGTCAGTCAGTCAGTCAGTCAGTCAGTCAGTCAGTCAGTCAGTCAGTCAGTCAGTCAGTCAGTCAGTCAGTTAGTCAGTCAGTCAGTCAGTCAGTCAGGCTGTCTGAAAATGTCTAAAACGGTTTGCATACAACCACAATCGGCTTCAACAACCTTCAGTTAAAAAACTGATACAAATTGAATATAATAATTCCTTATGTTGTGGGGTTGTGGCTTAGGCTTAGTTATGGGTTTTGTGCAAATCATTCTAGGATGTGTCGGACTGCGTCAGTGAGTGAGTGAGTGAGTGAGTACAGGCTCAAAGGTGCACGTTTCTGATGCAAATTGGGTCATTCATACATTTTTATAGCAACCTGGCAACTCACTGAAATGAGATTAGGCCTTCACCCATAGACAGTAGGTCAAGCTGGGTAAGCATTATCAACAACAAAAATTTCATGGAAGGTGGTGTAACAGTGTTGAAACACCATCCGCTATCGAAAGAGCCAATCAATCCAACCTGCCCACACTGATTGTCATGTAAACATGCATGTGAATGACAAACTGTGATAAGTCCACTGATGTTTCATGATCCACCAATGAGTAGAACGAGTTTAGTGAGTCGAGTTGAGTGCTAAATGGTCTTTTCGTACTTACTTGAAGAACCTAAGAAAGTAAAACTAAAAAAGCCTACAGCATCCGGGGTTCCCAGGCCGTCTCCGATCCAAGTACTAACCGGACCCGACGTTGCTTAACAGACAGATCGAACGGGATGTCGTGCGTACAACGTGGTATGGCCGTAGACAATAATTACTGATGAATTACCCACATTGATTGACTTCATAGTTATCATTCAGTCAATAAGTGAATCAGTTAGTTGAAAGACCATAAATAAGTCAATCAGTGTCAATCACACAGTCAGTCAGTCAGTCAGTCAGTCAGTCAGTCAGTCAGTCAGTCAGTCAGTCAGTCAGTCAGTCAGTCAGTCAGTCAGTCAGTCAGTCAGTTAGTCAGTCAGTCAGTCAGTCAGTCAGGCTGTCTGAAAATGTCTAAAACGGTTTGCATACAACCACAATCGGCTTCAACAACCTTCAGTTAAAAAACTGATACAAATTGAATATAATTATTCCTTATGTTGTGGGGTTGTGGCTTAGGCTTAGTTATGGGTTTTGTGCAAATCATTCTAGGATGTGTCGGACTGCGTCAGTGAGTGAGTGAGTGAGTGAGTGAGTGAGTGAGTGAGTACAGGCTCAAAGGTGCACGTTTCTGATGCAAATTGGGTCATTCATACATTTTTATAGCAACCTGGCAACTCACTGAAATGAGATTAGGCCTTCACCCATAGACAGTAGGTCAAGCTGGGTAAGCATTATCAACAACAAAAATTTCATGGAAGGTGGTGTAACAGTGTTGAAACACCATCCGCTATCGAAAGAGCCAATCAATCCAACCTGCCCATACTGATTGTCATGTAAACATGCATGTGAATGACAAACTGTGATAAGTCCACTGATGTTTCATGATCCACCAATGAGTAGAACGAGTTTAGTGAGTCGAGTTGAGTGCTAAATGGTCTTTTCGTACTTACTTGAAGAACCTAAGAAAGTAAAACTAAAAAAGCCTACAGCATCCGGGGTTCCCAGGCCGTCTCCGATCCAAGTACTAACCGGACCCGACGTTGCTTAACTTGACAGATCGAACGTGATGTCGTGCGTACAACGTGGTATGGCCGTAGACAATAATTACTGATGAATTACCCACATTGATTGACTTCATAGTTATCATTCAGTCAATAAGTGAATCAGTTAGTTGAAAGACCATAAATAAGTCAAGCAGTGTCAATCACACAGTCAGTCAGTCAGTCAGTCAGTCAGTCAGTCAGTCAGTCAGTCAGTCAGTCAGTCAGTCAGTCAGTCAGTCAGTCAGTCAGTCAGTCAGTCAGTCAGTCAGTCAGTTAGTCAGTCAGTCAGTCAGTCAGTCAGGCTGTCTAAAAATGTCTAAAACGGTTTGCATACAACCACAATCGGCTTCAACAACCTTCAGTAAAAAAACTGATACAAATTGAATATAATAATTCCTTATGTTGTGGAGTTGTGGCTTAGGCTCAGTTATGGGTTTTGTGCAAATCATGCTAGGTTGTGTCGGACTGCGTCAGTGAGTGAGTGAGTGAGTGAGTGAGTGAGTGAGTACAGGCTCAAAGGTGCACGTTTCTGATGCAAATTGGGTCATTCATACATTTTTATAGCAACCTGGCAACTCACTGAAATGAGATTAGGCCTTCACCCATAGACAGTAGGTCAAGCTGGGTAAGCATTATCAACAACAAAAATTTCATGGAAGGTGGTGTAACAGTGTTGAAACACCATCCGCTATCGAAAGAGCCAATCAATCCAACCTGCCCACACTGATTGTCATGTAAACATGCATGTGAATGACAAACTGTGATAAGTCCACTGATGTTTCATGATCCACCAATGAGTAGAACGAGTTTAGTGAGTCGAGTTGAGTGCTAAATGGTCTTTTCGTACTTACTTGAAGAACCTAAGAAAGTAAAACTAAAAAAGCCTACAGCATCCGGGGTTCCCAGGCCGTCTCCGATCCAAGTACTAACCGGACCCGACGTTGCTTAACTTGACAGATCGAACGGGATGTCGTGCGTACAACGTGGTATGGCCGTAGACAATAATTACTGATGAATTACCCACATTGATTGACTTCATATGTAGTTATCATTCAGTCAATAAGTGAATCAGTTAGTTGAAAGACCATAAATAAGTCAATCAGTGTCAATCACACAGTCAGTCAACCAGTCAGTCAGTCAGTCAGTCAGTCAGTCAGTCAGTCAGTCAGTCAGTCAGTCAGTCAGTCAGTCAGTCAGTCAGTCAGTCAGTCAGTTAGTCAGTCAGTCAGTCAGTCAGTCAGGCTGTCTGAAAATGTCTAAAACGGTTTGCATACAACCACAATCGGCTTCAACAACCTTCAGTTAAAAAACTGATACAAATTGAATATAATAATTCCTTATGTTGTGGGGTTGTGGCTTAGGCTTAGTTATGGGTTTTGTGCAAATCATTCTAGGATGTGTCGGACTGCGTCAGTGAGTGAGTGAGTGAGTGAGTACAGGCTCAAAGGTGCACGTTTCTGATGCAAATTGGGTCATTCATACATTTTTATAGCAACCTGGCAACTCACTGAAATGAGATTAGGCCTTCACCCATAGACAGTAGGTCAAGCTGGGTAAGCATTATCAACAACAAAAATTTCATGGAAGGTGGTGTAACAGTGTTGAAACACCATCCGCTATCGAAAGAGCCAATCAATCCAACCTGCCCACACTGATTGTCATGTAAACATGCATGTGAATGACAAACTGTGATAAGTCCACTGATGTTTCATGATCCACCAATGAGTAGAACGAGTTTAGTGAGTCGAGTTGAGTGCTAAATGGTCTTTTCGTACTTACTTGAAGAACCTAAGAAAGTAAAACTAAAAAAGCCTACAGCATCCGGGGTTCCCAGGCCGTCTCCGATCCAAGTACTAACCGGACCCGACGTTGCTTAACAGACAGATCGAACGGGATGTCGTGCGTACAACGTGGTATGGCCGTAGACAATAATTACTGATGAATTACCCACATTGATTGACTTCATAGTTATCATTCAGTCAATAAGTGAATCAGTTAGTTGAAAGACCATAAATAAGTCAATCAGTGTCAATCACACAGTCAGTCAGTCAGTCAGTCAGTCAGTCAGTCAGTCAGTCAGTCAGTCAGTCAGTCAGTCAGTCAGTCAGTCAGTCAGTCAGTCAGTCAGTTAGTCAGTCAGTCAGTCAGTCAGTCAGGCTGTCTGAAAATGTCTAAAACGGTTTGCATACAACCACAATCGGCTTCAACAACCTTCAGTTAAAAAACTGATACAAATTGAATATAATTATTCCTTATGTTGTGGGGTTGTGGCTTAGGCTTAGTTATGGGTTTTGTGCAAATCATTCTAGGATGTGTCGGACTGCGTCAGTGAGTGAGTGAGTGAGTGAGTGAGTGAGTGAGTGAGTACAGGCTCAAAGGTGCACGTTTCTGATGCAAATTGGGTCATTCATACATTTTTATAGCAACCTGGCAACTCACTGAAATGAGATTAGGCCTTCACCCATAGACAGTAGGTCAAGCTGGGTAAGCATTATCAACAAAAAAAATTTCATGGAAGGTGGTGTAACAGTGTTGAAACACCATCCGCTATCGAAAGAGCCAATCAATCCAACCTGCCCACACTGATTGTCATGTAAACATGCATGTGAATGACAAACTGTGATAAGTCCACTGATGTTTCATGATCCACCAATGAGTAGAACGAGTTTAGTGAGTCGAGTTGAGTGCTAAATGGTCTTTTCGTACTTACTCGAAGAACCTAAGAAAGTAAAACTAAAAAAGCCTACAGCATCCGGGGTTCCCAGGCCGTCTCCGATCCAAGTACTAACCGGACCCGACGTTGCTTAACTTGACAGATCGAACGGGATGTCGTGCGTACAACGTGGTATGGCCGTAGACAATAAGTACTGATGAATTACCCACATTGATTGACTTCATAGTTATCATTCAGTCAATAAGTGAATCAGTTAGTTGAAAGACCATAAATAAGTCAATCAGTGTCAATCACACAGTCAGTCAGTCAGTCAGTCAGTCAGTCAGTCAGTCAGTCAGTCAGTCAGTCAGTCAGTCAGTCAGTCAGTCAGTCAGTCAGTCAGTTAGTCAGTCAGTCAGTCAGTCAGTCAGGCTGTCTGAAAATGTCTTAAACGGTTTGCATACAACCACAATCGGCTTCAACAACCTTCAGTTAAAAAACTGATACAAATTGAATATAATAATTCCTTATGTTGTGGGGTTGTGGCTTAGGCTTAGTTATGGGTTTTGTGCAAATCATTCTAGGATGTGTCGGACTGCGTCAGTGAGTGAGTGAGTGAGTGAGTGAGTTAGTGAGTGAGTACAGGCTCAAAGGTGCACGTTTCTGATGCAAATTGGGTCATTCATACATTTTTATAGCAACCTGGCAACTCACTGAAACGAGATTAGGCCTTCACCCATAGACAGTAGGTCAAGCTGGGTAAGCATTATCAACAACAAAAATTTCATGGAAGGTGGTGTAACAGTGTTGAAACACCATCCGCTATCGAAAGAGCCAATCAATCCAACCTGCCCATACTGATTGTCATGTAAACATGCATGTGAATGACAAACTGTGATAAGTCCACTGATGTTTCATGATCCACCAATGAGTAGAACGAGTTTAGTGAGTCGAGTTGAGTGCTAAATGGTCTTTTCGTACTTACTTGAAGAACCTAAGAAAGTAAAACTAAAAAAGCCTACAGCATCCGGGGTTCCCAGGCCGTCTCCGATCCAAGTACTAAGCGGACCCGACGTTGCTTAACTTGACAGATCGAACGGGATGTCGTGCGTACATTGTGGTATGGCCGTAGACAATAATTACTGATGAATTACCCACATTGATTGACTTCATAGTTATCATTCAGTCAATAAGTGAATCAGTTAGTTGAAAGACCATAAATAAGTCAATCAGTGTCAATCACACAGTCAGTCAGTCAGTCAGTCAGTCAGTCAGTCAGTCAGTCAGTCAGTCAGTCAGTCAGTCAGTCAGTCAGTCAGTCAGTCAGTCAGTCAGTCAGTCAGTCAGTCAGTCAGTCAGTCAGTCAGTCAGTCATTCAGTTAGTCAGTCAGTCAGTCAGTCAGTCAGGCTGTCTGAAAATGTCTAAAACGGTTTGCATACAACCACAATCGGCTTCAACAACCTTCAGTAAAAAAACTGATACAAATTGAATATAATAATTCCTTATGTTGTGGGGTTGTGGCTTAGGCTTAGTTATGGGTTTTGTGCAAATCATTCTAGGATGTGTCGGACTGCGTCAGTGAGTGAGTGAGTGAGTGAGTGAGTGAGTGAGTGAGTACAGGCTCAAAAGTGCACGTTTCTGATGCAAATTGAGTCATTCATACATTTTTATAGCAACCGGGCAACTCACTGAAATGAGATTAGGCCTTCACCCATAGACAGTAGGTCAAGCTGGGTAAGCATTATCAACAACAAAAATTTCATGGAAGGTGGTGTAACAGTGTTGAAACACCATCCGCTATCGAAAGAGCCAATCAATCCAACCTGCCCATACTGATTGTCATGTAAACATGCATGTGAATGACAAACTGTGATAAGTCCACTGATGTTTCATGATCCACCAATGAGTAGAACGAGTTTAGTGAGTCGAGTTGAGTGCTAAATGGTCTTTTCGTACTTACTTGAAGAACCTAAGAAAGTAAAACTAAAAAAGCCTACAGCATCCGGGGTTCCCAGGCCGTCTCCGATCCAAGTACTAACCGGACCCGACGTTGCTTAACTTGACAGATCGAACGTGATGTCGTGCGTACAACGTGGTATGGCCGTAGACAATAATTACTGATGAATTACCCACATTGATTGACTTCATAGTTATCATTCAGTCAATAAGTGAATCAGTTAGTTGAAAGACCATAAATAAGTCAATCAGTGTCAATCACACAGTCAGTCAGTCAGTCAGTCAGTCAGTCAGTCAGTCAGTCAGTCAGTCAGTCAGTCAGTCAGTCAGTCAGTCAGTCAGTCAGTCAGTCAGTCAGTCAGTCAGTCAGTCAGTCAGTTAGTCAGTCAGTCAGTCAGTCAGTCAGGCTGTCTAAAAATGTCTAAAACGGTTTGCATACAACCACAATCGGCTTCAACAACCTTCAGTAAAAAAACTGATACAAATTGAATATAATAATTCCTTATGTTGTGGAGTTGTGGCTTAGGCTCAGTTATGGGTTTTGTGCAAATCATGCTAGGTTGTGTCGGACTGCGTCAGTGAGTGAGTGAGTGAGTGAGTGAGTGAGTGAGTACAGGCTCAAAGGTGCACGTTTCTGATGCAAATTGGGTCATTCATACATTTTTATAGCAACCTGGCAACTCACTGAAATGAGATTAGGCCTTCACCCATAGACAGTAGGTCAAGCTGGGTAAGCATTATCAACAACAAAAATTTCATGGAAGGTGGTGTAACAGTGTTGAAACACCATCCGCTATCGAAAGAGCCAATCAATCCAACCTGCCCACACTGATTGTCATGTAAACATGCATGTGAATGACAAACTGTGATAAGTCCACTGATGTTTCATGATCCACCAATGAGTAGAACGAGTTTAGTGAGTCGAGTTGAGTGCTAAATGGTCTTTTCGTACTTACTTGAAGAACCTAAGAAAGTAAAACTAAAAAAGCCTACAGCATCCGGGGTTCCCAGGCCGTCTCCGATCCAAGTACTAACCGGACCCGACGTTGCTTAACTTGACAGATCGAACGGGATGTCGTGCGTACAACGTGGTATGGCCGTAGACAATAATTACTGATGAATTACCCACATTGATTGACTTCATAGTTATCATTCAGTCAATAAGTGAATCAGTTAGTTGAAAGACCATAAATAAGTCAATCAGTGTCAATCACACAGTCAGTCAACCAGTCAGTCAGTCAGTCAGTCAGTCAGTAAGTCAGTCAGTCAGTCAGTCAGTCAGTCAGTCAGTCAGTCAGTCAGTCAGTCAGTTAGTCAGTCAGTCAGTCAGTCAGTCAGGCTGTCTGAAAATGTCTAAAACGGTTTGCATACAACCACAATCGGCTTCAACAACCTTCAGTTAAAAAACTGATACAAATTGAATATAATAATTCCTTATGTTGTGGGGTTGTGGCTTAGGCTTAGTTATGGGTTTTGTGCAAATCATTCTAGGATGTGTCGGACTGCGTCAGTGAGTGAGTGAGTGAGTGAGTACAGGCTCAAAGGTGCACGTTTCTGATGCAAATTGGGTCATTCATACATTTTTATAGCAACCTGGCAACTCACTGAAATGAGATTAGGCCTTCACCCATAGACAGTAGGTCAAGCTGGGTAAGCATTATCAACAACAAAAATTTCATGGAAGGTGGTGTAACAGTGTTGAAACACCATCCGCTATCGAAAGAGCCAATCAATCCAACCTGCCCACACTGATTGTCATGTAAACATGCATGTGAATGACAAACTGTGATAAGTCCACTGATGTTTCATGATCCACCAATGAGTAGAACGAGTTTAGTGAGTCGAGTTGAGTGCTAAATGGTCTTTTCGTACTTACTTGAAGAACCTAAGAAAGTAAAACTAAAAAAGCCTACAGCATCCGGGGTTCCCAGGCCGTCTCCGATCCAAGTACTAACCGGACCCGACGTTGCTTAACAGACAGATCGAACGGGATGTCGTGCGTACAACGTGGTATGGCCGTAGACAATAATTACTGATGAATTACCCACATTGATTGACTTCATAGTTATCATTCAGTCAATAAGTGAATCAGTTAGTTGAAAGACCATAAATAAGTCAATCAGTGTCAATCACACAGTCAGTCAGTCAGTCAGTCAGTCAGTCAGTCAGTCAGTCAGTCAGTCAGTCAGTCAGTCAGTCAGTCAGTCAGTCAGTCAGTCAGTCAGTCAGTCAGTTAGTCAGTCAGTCAGTCAGTCAGTCAGGCTGTCTGAAAATGTCTAAAACGGTTTGCATACAACCACAATCGGCTTCAACAACCTTCAGTTAAAAAACTGATACAAATTGAATATAATTATTCCTTATGTTGTGGGGTTGTGGCTTAGGCTTAGTTATGGGTTTTGTGCAAATCATTCTAGGATGTGTCGGACTGCGTCAGTGAGTGAGTGAGTGAGTGAGTGAGTGAGTGAGTGAGTACAGGCTCAAAGGTGCACGTTTCTGATGCAAATTGGGTCATTCATACATTTTTATAGCAACCTGGCAACTCACTGAAATGAGATTAGGCCTTCACCCATAGACAGTAGGTCAAGCTGGGTAAGCATTATCAACAAAAAAAATTTCATGGAAGGTGGTGTAACAGTGTTGAAACACCATCCGCTATCGAAAGAGCCAATCAATCCAACCTGCCCACACTCATTGTCATGTAAACATGCATGTGAATGACAAACTGTGATAAGTCCACTGATGTTTCATGATCCACCAATGAGTAGAACGAGTTTAGTGAGTCGAGTTGAGTGCTAAATGGTCTTTTCGTACTTACTCGAAGAACCTAAGAAAGTAAAACTAAAAAAGCCTACAGCATCCGGGGTTCCCAGGCCGTCTCCGATCCAAGTACTAACCGGACCCGACGTTGCTTAACTTGACAGATCGAACGGGATGTCGTGCGTACAACGTGGTATGACCGTAGACAATAAGTACTGATGAATTACCCACATTGATTGACTTCATAGTTATCATTCAGTCAATAAGTGAATCAGTTAGTTGAAAGACCATAAATATAGTCGTTCTTCTTATTCTTGTCCAACGCCTTGCAGGGACAAAACTCTGTGATGTTTCAACTTGAAAGTCAAACACGACGAACAGAAAGCGCGCGAATTCAAAAATATTATACGGTGGTGCTATGAAGAATAACCGGAACGTTTCTTGCTTGTCATAGCATATTTTCGCGCTAAAAAATAATGCAGTGGATTAGACTGCTAAGTCAACAAAATATATATAAAAAATAAAATTGTTGATGACATTTCGAATTCTCCGAATTCCTTATTTTATTTTTGAATTTCGCGCGCTGCCTGTTCGTCGTGTTTGACCTTAAATTTGAAACATCACAGAGAGAATTTTGGCATGCTGGAGTAGACAAGTATTTCAAGAACGACTATAAGTCAATCAGTGTCAATCACACAGTCAGTCAGTCAGTCAGTCAGTCAGTCAGTCAGTCAGTCAGTCAGTCAGTCAGTCAGTCAGTCAGTCAGTCAGTCAGTCAGTCAGTTAGTCAGTCAGTCAGTCAGTCAGTCAGGCTGTCTGAAAATGTCTTAAACGGTTTGCATACAACCACAATCGGCTTCAACAACCTTCAGTTAAAAAACTGATACAAATTGAATATAATAATTCCTTATGTTGTGGGGTTGTGGCTTAGGCTTAGTTATGGGTTTTGTGCAAATCATTCTAGGATGTGTCGGACTGCGTCAGTGAGTGAGTGAGTGAGTGAGTGAGTGAGTGAGTGAGTACAGGCTCAAAGGTGCACGTTTCTGATGCAAATTGGGTCATTCATACATTTTTATAGCAACCTGGCAACTCACTGAAATGAGATTAGGACTTCACCCATAGACAGTAGGTCAAGCTGGGTAAGCATTATCAACAACAAAAATTTCATGGAAGGTGGTGTAACAGTGTTGAAACACCATCCGCTATCGAAAGAGCCAATCAATCCAACCTGCCCACACTGATTGTCATGTAAACATGCATGTGAATGACAAACTGTGGTAAGTCCACTGATGTTTCATGATCCACCAATGAGTAGAACGAGTTTAGTGAGTCGAGTTGAGTGCTAAATGGTCTTTTCGTACTTACTTGAAGAACCTAAGAAAGTAAAACTAAAAAAGCCTACAGCATCCGGGGTTCCCAGGTCGTCTCCGATCCAAGTACTAACCGGACCCGACGTTGCTTAACTTGACAGATCGAACGGGATGTCGTGCGTACAACGTGGTATGGCCGTAGACAATAATTTTTGATGAATTACCCACATTGATTGACTTCATAGTTATCATTCAGTCAATAAGTGAATCAGTTAGTTGAAAGACCATAAATAAGTCAATCAGTGTCAATCACACAGTCAGTCAGTCAGTCAGTCAGTCAGTCAGTCAGTCAGTCAGTCAGTCAGTCAGTCAGTCAGTCAGTCAGTCAGTCAGTCAGTCAGTCAGTCAGTCAGTTAGTCAGTCAGTCAGTCAGTCAGTCAGGCTGTCTGAAAATGTCTAAAACGGTTTGCATACAACCACAATCGGCTTCAACAACCTTCAGTTAAAAAACTGATACAAATTGAATATAATAATTCCTTATGTTGTGGGGTTGTGGCTTAGGCTTAGTTATGGGTTTTGTGCAAATCATTCTAGGTTGTGTCGGACTGCGTCAGTGAGTGAGTGAGTGAGTGAGTGAGTGAGTGAGTGAGTACAGGCTCAAAGGTGCACGTTTCTGATGCAAATTGGGTCATTCATACATTTTTATAGCAACCTGGCAACTCACTGAAATGAGATTAGGCCTTCACCCATAGACAGTAGGTCAAGCTGGGTAAGCATTATCAACAACAAAAATTTCACGGAAGGTGGTGTAACAGTGTTGAAACACCATCCGCTATCGAAAAAGCCAATCAATCCAACCTGCCCATACTGATTGTCATGTAAACATGCATGTGAATGACAAACTGTGATAAGTCCACTGATGTTTCATGATCCACCAATGAGTAGAACGAGTTTAGTAAGTCGAGTTGAGTGCTAAATGGTCTTTTCGTACTTACTTGAAGAACCTAAAAAAGTAAAACTAAAAAAGCCTACAGCATCCGGGGTTCCCAGGCCGTCTCCGATCCAAGTACTAACGGGACCCGACGTTGCTTAACTTGACAGATCGAACGGGATGTCGTGCGTACAACGTGGTATGGCCGTAGACAATAATTACTGATGAATTACCCACATTAATTGACTTCATAGTTATCATTCAGTCAAAAAGTGAATCAGTTAGTTGAAAGACCATAAATAAGTCAATCAGTGTCAATCACACAGTCAGTCAACCAGTCAGTCAGTCAGTCAGTCAGTCAGTCAGTCAGTCAGTCAGTCAGTCAGTCAGTCAGTCAGTCAGTCAGTCAGTCAGTCAGTCAGTCAGTTAGTCAGTCAGTCAGTCAGTCAGTCAGGCTGTCTGAAAATGTCTAAAACGGTTTGCATACAACCACAATCGGCTTCAACAACCTTCAGTTAAAAAACTGATACAAATTGAATATAATAATTCCTTATGTTGTGGGGTTGTGGCTTAGGCTTAGTTATGGGTTTTGTGCAAATCATTCTAGGATGTGTCGGACTGCGTCAGTGAGTGAGTGAGTGAGTGAGTGAGTGAGTGAGTGAGTGAGTACAGGCTCAAAAGTGCACGTTTCTGATGCAAATTGAGTCCTTCATACATTTTTATAGCAACCTGGCAACTCACTGAAATGAGATTAGGCCTTCACCCATAGACAGTAGGTCAAGCTGGGTAAGCATTATCAACAACAAAAATTTCATGGAAGGTGGTGTAACAGTGTTGAAACACCATCCGCTATCGAAAGAGCCAATCAATCCAACCTGCCCATACTGATTGTCATGTAAACATGCATGTGAATGACAAACTGTGATAAGTCCACTGATGTTTCATGATCCACCAATGAGTAGAACGAGTTTAGTGAGTCGAGTTGAGTGCTAAATGGTCTTTTCGTACTTACTTGAAGAACCTAAGAAAGTAAAACTAAAAAAGCCTACAGCATCCGGGGTTCCCAGGCCGTCTCCGATCCAAGTACTAACCGGACCCGACGTTGCTTAACTTGACAGATCGAACGGGATGTCGTGCGTACAACGTGGTATGGCCGTAGACAATAATTACTGATGAATTACCCACATTGATTGACTTCATAGTTATCATTCAGTCAATAAGTGAATCAGTTAGTTGAAAGACCATAAATAAGTCAATCAGTGTCAATCACACAGTCAGTCAGTCAGTCAGTCAGTCAGTCAGTCAGTCAGTCAGTCAGTCAGTCAGTCAGTCAGTCAGTCAGTCAGTCAGTCAGTCAGTCAGTCAGTCAGTCAGTCAGTCAGTCAGTCAGTTAGTCAGTCAGTCAGTCAGTCAGTCAGGCTGTCTGAAAATGTCTAAAACGGTTTGCATACAACCACAATCGGCTTCAACAACCTTCAGTAAAAAAACTGATACAAATTGAATATAATAATTCCTTATGTTGTGGAGTTGTGGCTTAGGCTTAGTTATGGGTTTTGTGCAAATCATTCTAGGTTGTGTCGGACTGCGTCAGTGAGTGAGTGAGTGAGTGAGTGAGTGAGTGAGTGAGTACAGGCTCAAAGGTGCACGTTTCTGATGCAAATTGGGTCATTCATACATTTTTATAGCAACCTGGCAACTCACTGAAATGAGATTAGGCCTTCACCCATAGACAGTAGGTCAAGCTGGGTAAGCATTATCAACAACAAAAATTTCATGGAAGGTGGTGTAACAGTGTTGAAACACCATCCGCTATCGAAAGAGCCAATCAATCCAACCTGCCCATACTGATTGTCATGTAAACATGCATGTGAATGACAAACTGTGATAAGTCCACTGATGTTTCATGATCCACCAATGAGTAGAACGAGTTTAGTGAGTCGAGTTGAGTGCTAAATGGTCTTTTCGTACTTACTTGAAGAACCTAAGAAAGTAAAACTAAAAAAGCCTACAGCATCCGGGGTTCCCAGGCCGTCTCCGATCCAAGTACTAACGGGACCCGACGTTGCTTAACTTGACAGATCGAACGGGATGTCGTGCGTACAACGTGGTATGGCCGTAGACAATAATTACTGATGAATTACCCACATTGATTGACTTCATAGTTATCATTCAGTCAATAAGTGAATCAGTTAGTTGAAAGACCATAAAGAAGTCAATCAGTGTCAATCACACAGTCAGTCAACCAGTCAGTCAGTCAGTCAGTCAGTCAGTCAGTCAGTCAGTCAGTCAGTCAGTCAGTCAGTCAGTCAGTCAGTCAGTCAGTCAGTCAGTTAGTCAGTCAGTCAGTCAGTCAGTCAGGCTGTCTGAAAATGTCTAAAACGGTTTGCATACAACCACAATCGGCTTCAACAACCTTCAGTTAAAAAACTGATACAAACTGAATATAATAATTCCTAATGTTGTGGGGTTGTGGTTTAGGCTTAGTTATGGGTTTTGTGCAAATCATTCTAGGATGTGTCGGACTGCGTCAGTGAGTGAGTGAGTGAGTGAGTGAGTGAGTGAGTGAGTACAGGCTCAAAGGTGCACGTTTCTGATGCAAATTGGGTCATTCATACATTTTTATAGCAACCTGGCAACTCACTGAAACGAGATTAGGCTTTCACCCATAGACAGTAGGTCAAGCTGGGTAAGCATTATCAACAACAAAAATTTCATGGAAGGTGGTGTAACAGTGTTGAAACACCATCCGCTATCGAAAGAGCCAATCAATCCAACCTGCCCATACTGATTGTCATGTAAACATGCATGTGAATGACAAACTGTGATAAGTCCACTGATGTTTCATGATCCACCAATGAGTAGAACGAGTTTAGTGAGTCGAGTTGAGTGCTAAATGGTCTTTTCGTACTTACTTGAAGAACCTAAGAAAGTAAAACTAAAAAAGCCTACAGCATCCGGGGTTCCCAGGCCGTCTCCGATCCAAGTACTAACCGGACCCGACGTTGCTTAACTTGACAGATCGAACGGGATGTCGTGCGTACATTGTGGTATGGCCGTAGACAATAATTACTGATGAATTACCCACATTGATTGACTTCATAGTTATCATTCAGTCAATAAGTGAATCAGTTAGTTGAAAGACCATAAATAAGTCAATCAGTGTCAATCACACAGTCAGTCAGTCAGTCAGTCAGTCAGTCAGTCAGTCAGTCAGTCAGTCAGTCAGTCAGTCAGTCAGTCAGTCAGTCAGTCAGTCAGTCAGTCAGTCAGTCATTCAGTTAGTCAGTCAGTCAGTCAGTCAGTCAGGCTGTCTGAAAATGTCTAAAACGGTTTGCATACAACCACAATCGGCTTCAACAACCTTCAGTAAAAAAACTGATACAAATTGAATATAATAATTCCTTATGTTGTGGGGTTGTGGCTTAGGCTTAGTTATGGGTTTTGTGCAAATCATTCTAGGATGTGTCGGACTGCGTCAGTGAGTGAGTGAGTGAGTGAGTGAGTGAGTGAGTGAGTACAGGCTCAAAAGTGCACATTTCTGATGCAAATTGAGTCATTCATACATTTTTATAGCAACCTGGCAACTCACTGAAATGAGATTAGGCCTTCACCCATAGACAGTAGGTCAAGCTGGGTAAGCATTATCAACAACAAAAATTTCATGGAAGGTGGTGTAACAGTGTTGAAACACCATCCGCTATCGAAAGAGCCAATCAATCCGACCTGCCCATACTGATTGTCATGTAAACATGCATGTGAATGACAAACTGTGATAAGTCCACTGATGTTTCATGATCCACCAATGAGTAGAACGAGTTTAGTGAGTCGAGTTGAGTGCTAAATGGTCTTTTCGTACTTACTTGAAGAACCTAAGAAAATAAAACTAAAAAAGCCTACAGCATCCGGGGTTCCCAGGCCGTCTCCGATCCAAGTACTAACCGGACCCGACGTTGCTTAACTTGACAGATCGAACGGGATGTCGTGCGTACAACGTGGTATGGCCGTAGACAATAATTACTGATGAATTACCCACATTGATTGACTTCATAGTTATCATTCAGTCAATAAGTGAATCAGTTAGTTGAAAGACCATAAATAAGTCAATCAGTGTCAATCACACAGTCAGTCAGTCAGTCAGTCAGTCAGTCAGTCAGTCAGTCAGTCAGTCAGTCAGTCAGTCAGTCAGTCAGTCAGTCAGTCAGTCAGTCAGTCAGTCAGTCAGTTAGTCAGTCAGTCAGTCAGTCAGTCAGGCTGTCTGAAAATGTCTAAAACGGTTTGCATACAACCACAATCGGCTTCAACAACCTTCAGTAAAAAACTGATACACATTGAATATAATAATTCCTTATGTTGTGGAGTTGTGGCTTAGGCTTAGTTATGGGTTTTGTGCAAATCATTCTAGGTTGTGTCGGACTGCGTCAGTGAGTGAGTGAGTGAGTGAGTGAGTGAGTGAGTACAGGCTCAAAGGTGCACGTTTCTGATGCAATTTGGGTCATTCATACATTTTTATAGCAACCTGGCAACTCACTGAAATGAGATTAGGCCTTCACCCATAGACAGTAGGTCAAGCTGGGTAAGCATTATCAACAACAAAAATTTCATGGAAGGTGGTGTAACAGTGTTGAAACACCATCCGCTATCGAAAGAGCCAATCAATCCAACCTGCCCATACTGATTGTCATGTAAACATGCATGTGAATGACAAACTGTGATAAGTCCACTGATGTTTCATGATCCACCAATGAGTAGAACGAGTTTAGTGAGTCGAGTTGAGTGCTAAATGGTCTTTTCGTACTTACTTGAAGAACCTAAGAAAATAAAACTAAAAAAGCCTACAGCATCCGGGGTTCCCAGGCCGTCTCCGATCCAAGTACTAACCGGACCCGACGTTGCTTAACTTGACAGATCGAACGGGATGTCGTGCGTACAACGTGGTATGGCCGTAGACAATAATTACTGATGAATTACCCACATTGATTGACTTCATAGTTATCATTCAGTCAATAAGTGAATCAGTTAGTTGAAAGACCATAAATAAGTCAATCAGTGTCAATCACACAGTCAGTCAGTCAGTCAGTCAGTCAGTCAGTCAGTCAGTCAGTCAGTCAGTCAGTCAGTCAGTCAGTCAGTCAGTCAGTCAGTCAGTCAGTCAGTCAGTTAGTCAGTCAGTCAGTCAGTCAGTCAGGCTGTCTGAAAATGTCTAAAACGGTTTGCATACAACCACAATCGGCTTCAACAACCTTCAGTAAAAAAACTGATACAAATTGAATATAATAATTCCTTATGTTGTGGAGTTGTGGCTTAGGCTTAGTTATGGGTTTTGTGCAAATCATTCTAGGTTGTGTCGGACTGCGTCAGTGAGTGAGTGAGTGAGTGAGTGAGTGAGTACAGGCTCAAAGGTGCACGTTTCTGATGCAAATTGGGTCATTCATACATTTTTATAGCAACCTGGCAACTCACTGAAATGAGATTAGGCCTTCACCCATAGACAGTAGGTCAAGCTGGGTAAGCATTATCAACAACAAAAATTTCATGGAAGGTGGTGTAACAGTGTTGAAACACCATCCGCTATCGAAAGAGCCAATCAATCCAACCTGCCCATACTGATTGTCATGTAAACATGCATGTGAATGACAAACTGTGATAAGTCCACTGATGTTTCATGATCCACCAATGAGTAGAACGAGTTTAGTGAGTCGAGTTGAGTGCTAAATGGTCTTTTCGTACTTACTTGAAGAACCTAAGAAAGTAAAACTAAAAAAGCCTACAGCATCCGGGGTTCCCAGGCCGTCTCCGATCCAAGTACTATAGGCCGAGTCAGTTATTTTTGGGACTACCGTAATTTGAAAAAATGGGGGTAAATAACGGTTTGCCCCAACACCAAAAAGCGCGCGCTTTTAACGAGTTCAAAAATTTCTTCGCAACTTTTCTTCAAGTCATGAAGAATTGATGGAAATTAATAAAAAATATACTTTTTGCAAAATAATTTCACTCGGGGGTTTTTTATACCGGCCAGAACATGGCTGAATTTTTTTAAATGCGAAAATCCATTCATTTTAGCTCAAATTGAAGAAGACAGAAACTTGGAAGGCGGGCTGGATATCAGAGGCGGAGGCCGAGCACAGAGAGGTCTTTTTACCTAGAAAACATGTTGAGTGGGTTTATTGACCTCCTGAAAACATCTGTGAAGTTTGTTAACGCGAGAAACCTCTTATTTTCGGGTCAATCCGGTCGGCGCCGACCTGGATGTACCTAAAATTGATGCTGCACGCGTTATATCAGACGGGGGCATTGATAGGCTGAGCTGATGTTTCATGAGCACGCTAATCGGAGTGATTTTTTTATTATTTTAATTTTATATTCTGTGTTAAAATTAATTTTTTTATTTTAAATAATTATTACAAAATTCAAATCGGCGTGTAGTGAAAATTCTATTTACCCCATATACCGTAACTTTTGGGATACGGTCAGTCCCAAAAATTTCTGACTCGGCCTATAACGGGACCCGACGTTGCTTAACTTGACAGATCGAACGGGATGTCGTGCGTACAACGTGGTATGGCCGTAGACAATAATTACTGATGAATTACCCACATTGATTGACTTCATAGTTATCATTCAGTCAATAAGTGAATCAGTTAGTTGAAAGACCATAAATAAGTCAATCAGTGTCAATCACACAGTCAGTCAACCAGTCAGTCAGTCAGTCAGTCAGTCAGTCAGTCAGTCAGTCAGTCAGTCAGTCAGTCAGTCAGTCAGTCAGTCAGTCAGTCAGTCAGTCAGTCAGTTAGTCAGTCAGTCAGTCAGTCAGTCAGGCTGTCTGAAAATGTCTAAAACGGTTTGCATACAACCACAATCGGCTTCAACAACCTTCAGTTAAAAAACTGATACAAACTGAATATAATAATTCCTTATGTTGTGGGGTTGTGGCTTAGGCTTAGTTATGGGTTTTGTGCAAATCATTCTAGGATGTGTCGGACTGCGTCAGTGAGTGAGTGAGTGAGTGAGTGAGTGAGTGAGTACAGGCTCAAAGGTGCACGTTTCTGATGCAATTTGGGTCATTCATACATTTTTATAGCAACCTGGCAACTCACTGAAATGAGATTAGGCCTTCACCCATAGACAGTAGGTCAAGCTGGGTAAGCATTATCAACAACAAAAATTTCATGGAAGGTGGTGTAACAGTGTTGAAACACCATCCGCTATCGAAAGAGCCAATCAATCCAACCTGCCCATACTGATTGTCATGTAAACATGCATGTGAATGACAAACTGTGATAAGTCCACTGATGTTTCATGATCCACCAATGAGTAGAACGAGTTTAGTGAGTCGAGTTGAGTGCTAAATGGTCTTTTCGTACTTACTTGAAGAACCTAAGAAAATAAAACTAAAAAAGCCTACAGCATCCGGGGTTCCCAGGCCGTCTCCGATCCAAGTACTAACCGGACCCGACGTTGCTTAACTTGACAGATCGAACGGGATGTCGTGCGTACAACGTGGTATGGCCGTAGACAATAATTACTGATGAATTACCCACATTGATTGACTTCATAGTTATCATTCAGTCAATAAGTGAATCAGTTAGTTGAAAGACCATAAATAAGTCAATCAGTGTCAATCACACAGTCAGTCAGTCAGTCAGTCAGTCAGTCAGTCAGTCAGTCAGTCAGTCAGTCAGTCAGTCAGTCAGTCAGTCAGTCAGTCAGTCAGTCAGTCAGTTAGTCAGTCAGTCAGTCAGTCAGTCAGGCTGTCTGAAAATGTCTAAAACGGTTTGCATACAACCACAATCGGCTTCAACAACCTTCAGTTAAAAAACTGATACAAACTGAATATAATAATTCCTTATGTTGTGGGGTTGTGGCTTAGGCTTAGTTATGGGTTTTGTGCAAATCATTCTAGGATGTGTCGGACTGCGTCAGTGAGTGAGTGAGTGAGTGAGTGAGTGAGTGAGTACAGGCTCAAAGGTGCACGTTTCTGATGCAATTTGGGTCATTCATACATTTTTATAGCAACCTGGCAACTCACTGAAATGAGATTAGGCCTTCACCCATAGACAGTAGGTCAAGCTGGGTAAGCATTATCAACAACAAAAATTTCATGGAAGGTGGTGTAACAGTGTTGAAACACCATCCGCTATCGAAAGAGCCAATCAATCCAACCTGCCCATACTGATTGTCATGTAAACATGCATGTGAATGACAAACTGTGATAAGTCCACTGATGTTTCATGATCCACCAATGAGTAGAACGAGTTTAGTGAGTCGAGTTGAGTGCTAAATGGTCTTTTCGTACTTACTTGAAGAACCTAAGAAAATAAAACTAAAAAAGCCTACAGCATCCGGGGTTCCCAGGCCGTCTCCGATCCAAGTACTAACCGGACCCGACGTTGCTTAACTTGACAGATCGAACGGGATGTCGTGCGTACAACGTGGTATGGCCGTAGACAATAATTACTGATGAATTACCCACATTGATTGACTTCATAGTTATCATTCAGTCAATAAGTGAATCAGTTAGTTGAAAGACCATAAATAAGTCAATCAGTGTCAATCACACAGTCAGTCAGTCAGTCAGTCAGTCAGTCAGTCAGTCAGTCAGTCAGTCAGTCAGTCAGTCAGTCAGTCAGTCAGTCAGTCAGTCAGTCAGTCAGTTAGTCAGTCAGTCAGTCAGTCAGTCAGGCTGTCTGAAAATGTCTAAAACGGTTTGCATACAACCACAATCGGCTTCAACAACCTTCAGTAAAAAAACTGATACAAATTGAATATAATAATTCCTTATGTTGTGGAGTTGTGGCTTAGGCTTAGTTATGGGTTTTGTGCAAATCATTCTAGGTTGTGTCGGACTGCGTCAGTGAGTGAGTGAGTGAGTGAGTGAGTGAGTACAGGCTCAAAGGTGCACGTTTCTGATGCAAATTGGGTCATTCATACATTTTTATAGCAACCTGGCAACTCACTGAAATGAGATTAGGCCTTCACCCATAGACAGTAGGTCAAGCTGGGTAAGCATTATCAACAACAAAAATTTCATGGAAGGTGGTGTAACAGTGTTCAAACACCATCCGCTATCGAAAGAGCCAATCAATCCAACCTGCCCATACTGATTGTCATGTAAACATGCATGTGAATGACAAACTGTGATAAGTCCACTGATGTTTCATGATCCACCAATGAGTAGAACGAGTTTAGTGAGTCGAGTTGAGTGCTAAATGGTCTTTTCGTACTTACTTGAAGAACCTAAGAAAGTAAAACTAAAAAAGCCTACAGCATCCGGGGTTCCCAGGCCGTCTCCGATCCAAGTACTAACCGGACCCGACGTTGCTTAACTTGACAGATCGAACGGGATGTCGTGCGTACAACGTGGTATGGCCGTAGACAATAATTACTGATGAATTACCCACATTGATTGACTTCATAGTTATCATTCAGTCAATAAGTGAATCAGTTAGTTGAAAGACCATAAATAAGTCAATCAGTGTCAATCACACAGTCAGTCAGTCAGTCAGTCAGTCAGTCAGTCAGTCAGTCAGTCAGTCAGTCAGTCAGTCAGTCAGTCAGTCAGTCAGTCAGTCAGTCAGTCAGTCAGTCATTCAGTTAGTCAGTCAGTCAGTCAGTCAGTCAGGCTGTCTGAAAATGTCTAAAACGGTTTGCATACAACCACAATCGGCTTCAACAACCTTCAGTTAAAAAACTGATACAAATTGAATATAATAATTCCTTATGTTGTGGGGTTGTGGCTTAGGCTTAGTTATGGGTTTTGTGCAAATCATTCTAGGTTGTGTCGGACTGCGTCAGTGAGTGAGTGAGTGAGTGAGTGAGTGAGTACAGGCTCAAAGGTGCACGTTTCTGATGCAAATTGGGTCATTCATACATTTTTATAGCAACCTGGCAACTCACTGAAATGAGATTAGGCCTTCACCCATAGACAGTAGGTCAAGCTGGGTAAGCATTATCAACAACAAAAATTTCATGGAAGGTGGTGTAACAGTGTTGAAACACCATCCGCTATCGAAAGAGCCAATCAATCCAACCTGCCCATACTGATTGTCATGTAAACATGCATGTGAATGACAAACTGTGATAAGTCCACTGATGTTTCATGATCCACCAATGAGTAGAACGAGTTTAGTGAGTCGAGTTGAGTGCTAAATGGTCTTTTCGTACTTACTTAAAGAACCTAAGAAAGTAAAACTAAAAAAGCCTACAGCATCCGGGGTTCCCAGGCCGTCTCCGATCCAAGTACTAACGGGACCCGACGTTGCTTAACTTGACAGATCGAACGGGATGTCGTGCGTACAACGTGGTATGGCCGTAGACAATAATTACTGATGAATTACCCACATTGATTGACTTCATAGTTATCATTCAGTCAATAAGTGAATCAGTTAGTTGAAAGACCATAAAGAAGTCAATCAGTGTCAATCACACAGTCAGTCAACCAGTCAGTCAGTCAGTCAGTCAGTCAGTCAGTCAGTCAGTCAGTCAGTCAGTCAGTCAGTCAGTCAGTCAGTCAGTCAGTCAGTTAGTCAGTCAGTCAGTCAGTCAGTCAGGCTGTCTGAAAATGTCTAAAACGGTTTGCATACAACCACAATCGGCTTCAACAACCTTCAGTAAAAAAACTGATACAAATTGAATATAATAATTCCTTATGTTGTGAAGTTGTGGCTTAGGCTTAGTTATGGGTTTTGTTCAAATCATTCTAGGTTGTGTCGGACTGCGTCAGTGAGTGAGTGAGTGAGTGAGTGAGTGAGTGAGTGAGTACAGGCTCAAAGGTGCACGTTTCTGATGCAAATTGGGTCATTCATACATTTTTATAGCAACCTGGCAACTCACTGAAATGAGATTAGGCCTTCACCCATAGACAGTAGGTCAAGCTGGGCAAGCATTATCAACAACAAAAATTTCATGGAAGGTGGTGTAACAGTGTTGAAACACCATCCGCTATCGAAAGAGCCAATCAATCCAACCTGCCCACACTGATTGTCATGTAAACATGCATGTGAATGACAAACTGTGATAAGTCCACTGATGTTTCATGATCCACCAATGAGTAGAACGAGTTTAGTGAGTCGAGTTGAGTGCTAAATGGTCTTTTCGTACTTACTTGAAGAACCTAAGAAAGTAAAACTAAAAAAGCCTACAGCATCCGGGGTTCCCAGGCCGTCTCCGATCCAAGTACTAACGGGACCCGACGTTGCTTAACTTGACAGATCGAACGGGATGTCGTGCGTACAACGTGGTATGGTTGTAGACAATAATTACTGATGAATTACCCACATTGATTGACTTCATAGTTATCATTCAGTCAATAAGTGAATCAGTTAGTTGAAAGACCATAAAGAAGTCAATCAGTGTCAATCACACAGTCAGTCAACCAGTCAGTCAGTCAGTCAGTCAGTCAGTCAGTCAGTCAGTCAGTCAGTCAGTCAGTCAGTCAGTCAGTCAGTCAGTCAGTCAGTCAGTCAGTCAGTCAGTCAGTTAGTCAGTCAGTCAGTCAGTCAGTCAGGCTGTCTGAAAATGTCTAAAACGGTTTGCATACAACCACAATCGGCTTCAACAACCTTCAGTAAAAAAACTGATACAAATTGAATATAATAATTCCTTATGTTGTGAAGTTGTGGCTTAGGCTTAGTTATGGGTTTTGTGCAAATCATTCTAGGTTGTGTCGGACTGCGTCAGTGAGTGAGTGAGTGAGTGAGTGAGTGAGTGAGTGAGTACAGGCTCAAAGGTGCACGTTTCTGATGCAAATTGGGTCATTCATACATTTTTATAGCAACCTGGCAACTCACTGAAATGAGATTAGGCCTTCACCCATAGACAGTAGGTCAAGCTGGGTAAGCATTATCAACAACAAAAATTTCATGGAAGGTGGTGTAACAGTGTTGAAACACCATCCGCTATCGAAAGAGCCAATCAATCCAACCTGCCCACACTGATTGTCATGTAAACATGCATGTGAATGACAAACTGTGATAAGTCCACTGATGTTTCATGATCCACCAATGAGTAGAACGAGTTTAGTGAGTCGAGTTGAGTGCTAAATGGTCTTTTCGTACTTACTTGAAGAACCTAAGAAAGTAAAACTAAAAAAGCCTACAGCATCCGGGGTTCCCATGCCGTCTCCGATCTAAGTACTAACCGGACCCGACGTTGCTTAACTTGACAGATCGAACGGGATGTCGTGCGTACAACGTGGTATGGCCGTAGACAATAATTACTGATGAATTACCCACATTGATTGACTTCATAGTTATCATTCAGTCAATAAGTGAATCAGTTAGTTGAAAGACCATAAATAAGTCAATCAGTGTCAATCACACAGTCAGTCAGTCAGTCAGTCAGTCAGTCAGTCAGTCAGTCAGTCAGTCAGTCAGTCAGTCAGTCAGTCAGTCAGTCAGTCAGTCAGTCAGTCAGTCAGTCAGTCAGTCAGTCAGTTAGTCAGTCAGTCAGTCAGTCAGTCAGGCTGTCTGAAAATGTCTAAAACGGTTTGCATACAACCACAATCGGCTTCAACAACCTTCAGTTAAAAAACTGATACAAATTGAATATAATAATTCCTTATGTTGTGGAGTTGTGGCTTAGGCTTAGTTATGGGTTTTGTGCAAATCATTCTAGGTTGTGTCGGACTGCGTCAGTGAGTGAGTGAGTGAGTGAGTGAGTGAGTGAGTGAGTACAGGCTCAAAGGTGCACGTTTCTGATGCAAATTGGGTCATTCATACATTTTTATAGCAACCTGGCAACTCACTGAAATGAGATTAGGCCTTCACCCATAGACAGTAGGTCAAGCTGGGTAAGCATTATCAACAACAAAAATTTCATGGAAGGTGGTGTAACAGTGTTGAAACACCATCCGCTATCGAAAGAGCCAATCAATCCAACCTGCCCACACTGATTGTCATGTAAACATGCATGTGAATGACAAACTGTGATAAGTCCACTGATGTTTCATGATCCACCAATGAGTAGAACGAGTTTAGTGAGTCGAGTTGAGTGCTAAATGGTCTTTTCGTACTTACTTGAAGAACCTAAGAAAGTAAAACTAAAAAAGCCTACAGCATCCGGGGTTCCCAGGCCGTCTCCGATCCAAGTACTAACCGGACCCGACGTTGCTTAACTTGACAGATCGAACGGGATGTCGTGCGTACAACGTGGTATGGCCGTAGACAATAATTACTGATGAATTACCCACATTGATTGACTTCATAGTTATCATTCAGTCAATAAGTGAATCAGTTAGTTGAAAGACCATAAATAAGTCAATCAGTGTCAATCACACAGTCAGTCAGTCAGTCAGTCAGTCAGTCAGTCAGTCAGTCAGTCAGTCAGTCAGTCAGTCAGTCAGTCAGTCAGTCAGTCAGTCAGTCAGTCAGTCAGTCAGTCAGTCAGTCAGTCAGTTAGTCAGTCAGTCAGTCAGTCAGTCAGGCTGTCTGAAAATGTCTAAAACGGTTTGCATACAACCACAATCGGCTTCAACAACCTTCAGTTAAAAAACTGATACAAATTGAATATAATAATTCCTTATGTTGTGGAGTTGTGGCTTAGGCTTAGTTATGGGTTTTGTGCAAATCATTCTAGGTTGTGTCGGACTGCGTCAGTGAGTGAGTGAGTGAGTGAGTGAGTGAGTGAGTGAGTACAGGCTCAAAGGTGCACGTTTATGATGCAAATTGGGTCATTCATACATTTTTATAGCAACCTGGCAACTCACTGAAATGAGATTAGGCCTTCACCCATAGACAGTAGGTCAAGCTGGGTAAGCATTATCAACAACAAAAATTTCATGGAAGGTGGTGTAACAGTGTTGAAACACCATCCGCTATCGAAAGAGCCAATCAATCCAACCTGCCCATACTGATTGTCATGTAAACATGCATGTGAATGACAAACTGTGATAAGTCCACTGATGTTTCATGATCCACCAATGAGTAGAACGAGTTTAGTGAGTCGAGTTGAGTGCTAAATGGTCTTTTCGTACTTACTTGAAGAACCTAAGAAAGTAAAACTAAAAAAGCCTACAGCATCCGGGGTTCCCAGGCCGTCTCCGATCCAAGTACTAACGGGACCCGACGTTGCTTAACTTGACAGATCGAACGGGATGTCGTGCGTACAACGTGGTATGGCCGTAGACAATAATTACTGATGAATTACCCACATTGATTGACTTCATAGTTATCATTCAGTCAATAAGTGAATCAGTTAGTTGAAAGACCATAAAGAAGTCAATCAGTGTCAATCACACAGTCAGTCAACCAGTCAGTCAGTCAGTCAGTCAGTCAGTCAGTCAGTCAGTCAGTCAGTCAGTCAGTCAGTCAGTCAGTCAGTCAGTCAGTCAGTCAGTCAGTCAGTTAGTCAGTCAGTCAGTCAGTCAGTCAGGCTGTCTGAAAATGTCTAAAACGGTTTGCATACAACCACAATCGGCTTCAACAACCTTCAGTTAAAAAACTGATACAAACTGAATATAATAATTCCTTATGTCGGCCACGTGGCTCAATTGGTTAACGCGCTACGCTCAAGTGCGTTAGGTCGTGGGTTCGATTCCCGCGGTCACTGATTGAGACTGGCTGCCCTGGTGGTGAGGGGCGTTAAAGACATCGCACTATAAGCTGGTGTGTTGAAGATAGAAGTATGCACACCAAGCCAGGATCACTCATCCTCCATCCCTTCGGGGTCGCAAAATGAGGAGCAGGGCTTTCTTCCTGCGTTACTCGGTTCAACCGGGACGGTATGGCGCCTATCAAATTATCGGTAGCTTGCTACTGCTCGATAGCACCTGGTGGCCGTTATCACTCAAACCCTGATGATTTGATTTGATTTTGATTTGATGTTGTGGGGTTGTGGCTTAGGCTTAGTTATGGGTTTTGTGCAAATCATTCTAGGATGTGTCGGACTGCGTCAGTGAGTGAGTGAGTGAGTGAGTGAGTGAGTGAGTGAGTACAGGCTCAAAGGTGCACGTTTCTGATGCAAATTGGGTCATTCATACATTTTTATAGCAACCTGGCAACTCACTGAAACGAGATTAGGCTTTCACCCATAGACAGTAGGTCAAGCTGGGTAAGCATTATCAACAACAAAAATTTCATGGAAGGTGGTGTAACAGTGTTGAAACACCATCCGCTATCGAAAGAGCCAATCAATCCAACCTGCCCATACTGATTGTCATGTAAACATGCATGTGAATGACAAACTGTGATAAGTCCACTGATGTTTCATGATCCACCAATGAGTAGAACGAGTTTAGTGAGTCGAGTTGAGTGCTAAATGGTCTTTTCGTACTTACTTGAAGAACCTAAGAAAGTAAAACTAAAAAAGCCTACAGCATCCGGGGTTCCCAGGCCGTCTCCGATCCAAGTACTAACCGGACCCGACGTTGCTTAACTTGACAGATCGAACGGGATGTCGTGCGTACATTGTGGTATGGCCGTAGACAATAATTACTGATGAATTACCCACATTGATTGACTTCATAGTTATCATTCAGTCAATAAGTGAATCAGTTAGTTGAAAGACCATAAATAAGTCAATCAGTGTCAATCACACAGTCAGTCAGTCAGTCAGTCAGTCAGTCAGTCAGTCAGTCAGTCAGACAGTCAGTCAGTCAGTCAGTCAGTCAGTCAGTCAGTCAGTCAGTCAGTCAGTCAGTCATTCAGTTAGTCAGTCAGTCAGTCAGTCAGTCAGGCTGTCTGAAAATGTCTAAAACGGTTTGCATACAACCACAATCGGCTTCAACAACCTTCAGTTAAAAAACTGATACAAATTGAATATAATAATTCCTTATGTTGTGGGGTTGTGGCTTAGGCTTAGTTATGGGTTTTGTGCAAATCATTCTAGGATGTGTCGGACTGCGTCAGTGAGTGAGTGAGTGAGTGAGTGAGTGAGTGAGAACAGGCTCAAAAGTGCACATTTCTGATGCAAATTGAGTCATTCATACATTTTTATAGCAACATGGCAACTCACTGAAATGAGATTAGGCCTTCACCCATAGACAGTAGGTCAAGCTGGGTAAGCATTATCAACAACAAAAATTTCATGGAAGGTGGTGTAACAGTGTTGAAACACCATCCGCTATCGAAAGAGCCAATCAATCCAACCTGCCCATACTGATTGTCATGTAAACATGCATGTGAATGACAAACTGTGATAAGTCCACTGATGTTTCATGATCCACCAATGAGTAGAACGAGTTTAGTGAGTCGAGTTGAGTGCTAAATGGTCTTTTCGTACTTACTTGAAGAACCTAAGAAAATAAAACTAAAAAAGCCTACAGCATCCGGGGTTCCCAGGCCGTCTCCGATCCAAGTACTAACCGGACCCGACGTTGCTTAACTTGACAGATCGAACGGGATGTCGTGCGTACAACGTGGTATGGCCGTAGACAATAATTACTGATGAATTACCCACATTGATTGACTTCATAGTTATCATTCAGTCAATAAGTGAATCAGTTAGTTGAAAGACCATAAATAAGTCAATCAGTGTCAATCACACAGTCAGTCAGTCAGTCAGTCAGTCAGTCAGTCAGTCAGTCAGTCAGTCAGTCAGTCAGTCAGTCAGTCAGTCAGTCAGTCAGTCAGTCAGTCAGTCAGTCAGTCAGTTAGTCAGTCAGTCAGTCAGTCAGTCAGGCTGTCTGAAAATGTCTAAAACGGTTTGCATACAACCACAATCGGCTTCAACAACCTTCAGTAAAAAAACTGATACAAATTGAATATAATAATTCCTTATGTTGTGGAGTTGTGGCTTAGGCTTAGTTATGGGTTTTGTGCAAATCATTCTAGGTTGTGTCGGACTGCGTCAGTGAGTGAGTGAGTGAGTGAGTGAGTGAGTGAGTACAGGCTCAAAGGTGCACGTTTCTGATGCAATTTGGGTCATTCATACATTTTTATAGCAACCTGGCAACTCACTGAAATGAGATTAGGCCTTCACCCATAGACAGTAGGTCAAGCTGGGTAAGCATTATCAACAACAAAAATTTCATGGAAGGTGGTGTAACAGTGTTGAAACACCATCCGCTATCGAAAGAGCCAATCAATCCAACCTGCCCATACTGATTGTCATGTAAACATGCATGTGAATGACAAACTGTGATAAGTCCACTGATGTTTCATGATCCACCAATGAGTAGAACGAGTTTAGTGAGTCGAGTTGAGTGCTAAATGGTCTTTTCGTACTTACTTGAAGAACCTAAGAAAATAAAACTAAAAAAGCCTACAGCATCCGGGGTTCCCAGGCCGTCTCCGATCCAAGTACTAACCGGACCCGACGTTGCTTAACTTGACAGATCGAACGGGATGTCGTGCGTACAACGTGGTATGGCCGTAGACAATAATTACTGATGAATTACCCACATTGATTGACTTCATAGTTATCATTCAGTCAATAAGTGAATCAGTTAGTTGAAAGACCATAAATAAGTCAATCAGTGTCAATCACACAGTCAGTCAGTCAGTCAGTCAGTCAGTCAGTCAGTCAGTCAGTCAGTCAGTCAGTCAGTCAGTCAGTCAGTCAGTCAGTCAGTCAGTCAGTCAGTTAGTCAGTCAGTCAGTCAGTCAGTCAGGCTGTCTGAAAATGTCTAAAACGGTTTGCATACAACCACAATCGGCTTCAACAACCTTCAGTAAAAAAACTGATACAAATTGAATATAATAATTCCTTGTGTTGTGGAGTTGTGGCTTAGGCTTAGTTATGGGTTTTGTGCAAATCATTCTAGGTTGTGTCGGACTGCGTCAGTGAGTGAGTGAGTGAGTGAGTGAGTGAGTACAGGCTCAAAGGTGCACGTTTCTGATGCAAATTGGGTCATTCATACATTTTTATAGCAACCTGGCAACTCACTGAAATGAGATTAGGCCTTCACCCATAGACAGTAGGTCAAGCTGGGTAAGCATTATCAACAACAAAAATTTCATGGAAGGTGGTGTAACAGTGTTGAAACACCATCCGCTATCGAAAGAGCCAATCAATCCAACCTGCCCATACTGATTGTCATGTAAACATGCATGTGAATGACAAACTGTGATAAGTCCACTGATGTTTCATGATCCACCAATGAGTAGAACGAGTTTAGTGAGTCGAGTTGAGTGCTAAATGGTCTTTTCGTACTTACTTGAAGAACCTAAGAAAGTAAAACTAAAAAAGCCTACAGCATCCGGGGTTCCCAGGCCGTCTCCGATCCAAGTACTAACGGGACCCGACGTTGCTTAACTTGACAGATCGAACGGGATGTCGTGCGTACAACGTGGTATGGCCGTAGACAATAATTACTGATGAATTACCCACATTGATTGACTTCATAGTTATCATTCAGTCAATAAGTGAATCAGTTAGTTGAAAGACCATAAATAAGTCAATCAGTGTCAATCACACAGTCAGTCAACCAGTCAGTCAGTCAGTCAGTCAGTCAGTCAGTCAGTCAGTCAGTCAGTCAGTCAGTCAGTCAGTCAGTCAGTCAGTCAGTCAGTCAGTCAGTTAGTCAGTCAGTCAGTCAGTCAGTCAGGCTGTCTGAAAATGTCTAAAACGGTTTGCATACAACCACAATCGGCTTCAACAACCTTCAGTTAAAAAACTGATACAAACTGAATATAATAATTCCTTATGTTGTGGGGTTGTGGCTTAGGCTTAGTTATGGGTTTTGTGCAAATCATTCTAGGATGTGTCGGACTGCGTCAGTGAGTGAGTGAGTGAGTGAGTGAGTGAGTGAGTACAGGCTCAAAGGTGCACGTTTCTGATGCAAATTGGGTCATTCATACATTTTTATAGCAACCTGGCAACTCACTGAAACGAGATTAGGCCTTCACCCATAGACAGTAGGTCAAGCTGGGTAAGCATTATCAACAAGAAAAATTTCATGGAAGGTGGTGTAACAGTGTTGAAACACCATCCGCTATCGAAAGAGCCAATCAATCCAACCTGCCCATACTGATTGTCATGTAAACATGCATGTGAATGACAAACTGTGATAAGTCCACTGATGTTTCATGATCCACCAATGAGTAGAACGAGTTTAGTGAGTCGAGTTGAGTGCTAAATGGTCTTTTCGTACTTACTTGAAGAACCTAAGAAAGTAAAACTAAAAAAGCCTACAGCATCCGGGGTTCCCAGGCCGTCTCCGATCCAAGTACTAACCGGACCCGACGTTGCTTAACTTGACAGATCGAACGGGATGTCGTGCGTACATTGTGGTATGGCCGTAGAAAATAATTACTGATGAATTACCCACATTGATTGACTTCATAGTTATCATTCAGTCAATAAGTGAATCAGTTAGTTGAAAGACCATAAATAAGTCAATCAGTGTCAATCACACAGTCAGTCAGTCAGTCAGTCAGTCAGTCAGTCAGTCAGTCAGTCAGTCAGTCAGTCAGTCAGTCAGTCAGTCAGTCAGTCATTCAGTCAGTCAGTCATTCAGTTAGTCAGTCAGTCAGTCAGTCAGTCAGGCTGTCTGAAAATGTCTAAAACGGTTTGCATACAACCACAATCGGCTTCAACAACCTTCAGTTAAAAAACTGATACAAATTGAATATAATAATTCCTTATGTTGTGGGGTTGTGGCTTAGGCTTAGTTATGGGTTTTGTGCAAATCATTCTAGGATGTGTCGGACTGCGTCAGTGAGTGAGTGAGTGAGTGAGTGAGTGAGTGAGTGAGTACAGGCTCAAAGGTGCACGTTTCTGATGCAAATTGGGTCATTCATACATTACATTTTTATAGCAACCTGGCAACTCACTGAAACGAGATTAGGCCTTCACCCATAGACAGTAGGTCAAGCTGGGTAAGCATTATCAACAAGAAAATTTTCATGGAAGGTGGTGTAACAGTGTCGAAACACCATCCGCTATCGAAAGAGCCAATCAATCCAACCTGCCCATACTGATTGTCATGTAAACATGCATGTGAATGACAAACTGTGATAAGTCCACTGATATTTCATGATCCACCAATGAGTAGAACGAGTTTAGTGAGTCGAATTGAGTGCTAAATGGTCTTTTCGTACTTACTTGAAGAACCTAAGAAAGTAAAACTTAGGCTTAGGCTTAGGCTTAGGCTTAGGCTTAGGCTTAGGCTTAGGCTTAGGCTTAGGCTTAGGCTTAGGCTTAGGCTTAGGCTTAGGCTTAGGCTTAGGCTTAGGCTTAGGCTTAGGCTTAGGCTTAGGCTTAGGCTTAGGCTTAGGCTTAGGCTTAGGCTTAGGCTTAGGCTTAGGCTTAGGCTTAGGCTTAGGCTTAGGCTTAGCTTAGGCTTAGGCTTAGGCTTAGGCTTAGGCTTAGGCTTAGGCTTAGGCTTAGGCTTAGGCTTAGGCTTAGGCTTAGGCTTAGGCTTAGGCTTAGGCTTAGGCTTAGGCTTAGGCTTAGGCTTAGGCTTAGGCTTAGCTTAGGCTTAGGCTTAGGCTTAGGCTTAGGCTTAGGCTTAGGCTTAGGCTTAGGCTTAGGCTTAGGCTTAGGCTTAGGCTTAGGCTTAGGCTTAGGCTTAGGCTTAGGCTTAGGCTTAGGCTTAGGCTTAGGCTTAGGCTTAGGCTTAGGCTTAGGCTTAGGCTTAGGCTTAGGCTTAGGCTTAGGCTTAGGCTTAGGCTTAGGCTTAGGCTTAGGCTTAGGCTTAGGCTTAGGCTTAGGCTTAGGCTTAGGCTTAGGTTTAGGCTTAGGCTTAGGCTTAGGCTTAGGCTTAGGCTTAGGCTTAGGCATAGGCTTAGGCTTAGGCTTAGGCTTAGGCTTAGGCTTAGGCTTAGGCTTAGGCTTAGGCTTAGGCTTAGGCTTAGGCTTAGGCTTAGGCTTAGGCTTAGGCTTAGGCTTAGGCTTAGGCTTAGGCTTAGGCTTAGGCTTAGCTTAGGCTTAGGCTTAGGCTTAGGCTTAGGCTTAGGCTTAGGCTTAGGCTTAGGCTTAGGCTTAGGCTTAGGCTTAGGCTTAGGCTTAGGCTTAGGCTTAGGCTTAGGCTTAGGCTTAGGCTTAGGCTTAGGCTTAGGCTTAGGCTTAGGCTTAGGCTTAGGCTTAGGCTTAGGCTTAGGCTTAGGCTTAGGCTTAGCTTAGGCTTAGGCTTAGGCTTAGGCTTAGGCTTAGGCTTAGGCTTAGCTAGGCTTAGGCTTAGGCTTAGGCTTAGGCTTAGGCTTAGGCTTAGGCTTAGGCTTAGGCTTAGGCTTAGGCTTAGGCTTAGGCTTAGGCTTAGGCTTAGGCTTAGGCTTAGGCTTAGGCTTAGGCTTAGGCTTAGGCTTAGGCTTAGGCTTAGGCTTAGGCTTAGGCTTAGGCTTAGGCTTAGGCTTAGGCTTAGGCTTAGGCTTAGGCTTAGGCTTAGGCTTAGCTTAGGCTTAGGCTTAGGCTTAGGCTTAGGCTTAGGCTTAGGCTTAGGCTTAGGCTTAGCTTAGGCTTAGGCTTAGGCTTAGGCTTAGGCTTAGGCTTAGGCTTAGGCTTAGGCTTAGGCTTAGGCTTAGGCTTAGGCTTAGGCTTAGGCTTAGGCTTAGGCTTAGGCTTAGGCTTAGGCTTAGGCTTAGGCTTAGGCTTAGGCTTAGGCTTAGGCTTAGGCTTAGGCTTAGGCTTAGGCTTAGGCTTAGGCTTAGGCTTAGGCTTAGGCTTAGGCTTAGGCTTAGGCTTAGGCTTAGGCTTAGGCTTAGGCTTAGGCTTAGGCTTAGGCTTAGGCTTAGGCTTAGGCTTAGGCTTAGGCTTAGGCTTAGGCTTAGGCTTAGGCTTAGGCTTAGGCTTAGGCTTAGGCTTAGGCTTAGGCTTAGGCTTAGGCTTAGGCTTAGGCTTAGGCTTAGGCTTAGGCTTAGGCTTAGGCTTAGGCTTAGGCTTAGGCTTAGGCTTAGGCTTAGGCTTAGGCTTAGGCTTAGGCTTAGGCTTAGGCTTAGGCTTAGGCTTAGGCTTAGGCTTAGGCTTAGGCTTAGGCTTAGGCTTAGGCTTAGGCTTAGGCTTAGGCTTAGGCTTAGGCTTAGGCTTAGGCTTAGGCTTAGGCTTAGGCTTAGGCTTAGGCTTAGGCTTAGGCTTAGGCTTAGGCTTAGGCTTAGGCTTAGGCTTAGGCTTAGGCTTAGGCTTAGGCTTAGGCTTAGGCTTAGGCTTAGGCTTAGGCTTAGGCTTAGGCTTAGGCTTAGGCTTAGGCTTAGGCTTAGGCTTAGGCTTAGGCTTAGGCTTAGGCTTAGGCTTAGGCTTAGGCTTAGGCTTAGGCTTAGGCTTAGGCTTAGGCTTAGGCTTAGGCTTAGGCTTAGGCTTAGGCTTAGGCTTAGGCTTAGGCTTAGGCTTAGGCTTAGGCTTAGGCTTAGGCTTAGGCTTAGGCTTAGGCTTAGGCTTAGGCTTAGGCTTAGGCTTAGGCTTAGGCTTAGGCTTAGGCTTAGGCTTAGGCTTAGGCTTAGGCTTAGGCTTAGGCTTAGGCTTAGGCTTAGGCTTAGGCTTAGGCTTAGCTTAGGCTTAGGCTTAGGCTTAGGCTTAGGCTTAGGCTTAGGCTTAGGCTTAGGCTTAGGCTTAGGCTTAGGCTTAGGCTTAGGCTTAGGCTTAGGCTTAGGCTTAGGCTTAGGCTTAGGCTTAGGCTTAGGCTTAGGCTTAGGCTTAGGCTTAGGCTTAGGCTTAGGCTTAGGCTTAGGCTTAGGCTTAGGCTTAGGCTTAGGCTTAGGCTTAGGCTTAGGCTTAGCTTAGGCTTAGGCTTAGGCTTAGGCTTAGGCTTAGGCTTAGGCTTAGGCTTAGGCTTAGGCTTAGGCTTAGGCTTAGGCTTAGGCTTAGGCTTAGCTTAGGCTTAGGCTTAGGCTTAGGCTTAGGCTTAGGCTTAGGCTTAGGCTTAGGCTTAGGCTTAGGCTTAGGCTTAGGCTTAGCTTAGGCTTAGGCTTAGGCTTAGGCTTAGGCTTAGGCTTAGGCTTAGGCTTAGGCTTAGGCTTAGGCTTAGGCTTAGGCTTAGGCTTAGGCTTAGGCTTAGGCTTAGGCTTAGGCTTAGGCTTAGGCTTAGGCTTAGGCTTAGGCTTAGGCTTAGGCTTAGGCTTAGGCTTAGGCTTAGGCTTAGGCTTAGGCTTAGGCTTAGGCTTAGGCTTAGGCTTAGGCTTAGGCTTAGGCTTAGGCTTAGCTTAGGCTTAGGCTTAGGCTTAGGCTTAGGCTTAGGCTTAGGCTTAGGCTTAGGCTTAGGCTTAGGCTTAGGCTTAGGCTTAGGCTTAGGCTTAGGCTTAGGCTTAGGCTTAGGCTTAGGCTTAGGCTTAGGCTTAGCTTAGGCTTAGGCTTAGGCTTAGGCTTAGGCTTAGGCTTAGGCTTAGGCTTAGGCTTAGGCTTAGGCTTAGGCTTAGGCTTAGGCTTAGGCTTAGGCTTAGGCTTAGGCTTAGGCTTAGGCTTAGGCTTAGGCTTAGGCTTAGGCTTAGGCTTAGGCTTAGGCTTAGGCTTAGGCTTAGGCTTAGGCTTAGGCTTAGGCTTAGGCTTAGGCTTAGCTTAGGCTTAGGCTTAGGCTTAGGCTTAGGCTTAGGCTTAGGCTTAGGCTTAGGCTTAGGCTTAGGCTTAGGCTTAGGCTTAGGCTTAGGCTTAGGCTTAGGCTTAGGCTTAGGCTTAGGCTTAGGCTTAGGCTTAGGCTTAGGCTTAGGCTTAGGCTTAGGCTTAGGCTTAGGCTTAGGCTTAGGCTTAGGCTTAGGCTTAGGCTTAGGCTTAGGCTTAGGCTTAGGCTTAGGCTTAGGCTTAGGCTTAGGCTTAGGCTTAGGCTTAGGCTTAGGCTTAGGCTTAGGCTTAGGCTTAGGCTTAGGCTTAGGCTTAGGCTTAGGCTTAGGCTTAGGCTTAGGCTTAGGCTTAGGCTTAGGCTTAGGCTTAGGCTTAGGCTTAGGCTTAGGCTTAGG
>OZ038445.1:735703-768201 GCA_964036265.1 Daptonema setosum
GGTTATAAAGTTCTCTTCAAAAAAAACTCTAGATAGCGAAGGCAGAACTCTGGTCAAATGATGAGGTAACGACAACCAATGAAATGAGACATAGGATTTACCTTCACGTTCCAATCATTAGGTTGAATGATAAAAGCAATCTCATCTTCAGTACCTTTGACGCGTCAACCGCAGCTGGGGAGCTTGTTTCCTAAGTGCATTGAAAAAAACACTAACTATTCGGCTTCATACATATACATTTTCTCTGAGTTATCATTAACGTGAAGAACTTGTTTATTCTGTTTCCTATTTTTTTGTTATTTAACTAGGGACACACCCGGGGAATTACGCCGACCTTTTAGAGTCGGGGTACTCAGCAGGGGCACAGCCGAGCAGCGCTGCGCGCATTGCGCCGTGGTCAACAACTTTCCAATACACATTCGTACCATTGAACGTCGTCGTGAACTGGAATTTGGAATTTGTTTATTGTGTGCAGGGTTTTATTATAATAATGCCGGATGAGTAACTATAACTATTTTAGTTTCAATGCAGTTGAGTCCCGTGGTCACATAAAAACACCATGAAAAAACACATCCATGAAGAAACACATTCATGAAAAAATTTTGCTTTCAATACAGTTGAGTCCCGTGGGCAAAATTCCAATGCAGTTGAGTCCCGTGGAAAAACAATTTTGCTTTCAATACTATTGAGTCCCGTGGGCAAACAATTTTAGTTTCAATGCAGTTGAGTCCCGTGGTCAAACTATTTTAGTTTCTATACAGTTGAGTCCCATGGGGCTTTCAATGCAGTTGAGTCCCGTGTGCAAAATTTCAGTGCAGTTGAGTCCCGTGGGAAAACAATTTTGCTTTCAATACTATTGGGTCCCGTGGGCAAACTATTTTAGTTTCAATACAGTTGAGTCCCGTGGTCAAACTATTTTAGTTTCTATACAGTTGAGTCCTATGGGGCTTTAAATACAGTTGAGTCCCGTGGGCAAAATTTCAATGCAGTTGAGTCCCGTGGGAAAACAATTTTGCTTTCAATACTATTGAGTCCCGTGGGCAAACTATTTTAGTTTCAATGCAGTTGAGTCCCGTGGGAAAACAATTTTGCTTTCAATACCATTGAGTCCCGTGGGCAAACTATTTTAGTTTCAATGCAGTTGAGTCCCGTGGTAAAACTATTTTAGTTTCTCTACAGTTGAGTCCCGTGGGGCTTTCAATACAGTTGAGTCCCTTGGGCAAAATTTCAATGCAGTTGAGTCCCGTGGGAAAACAATTTTGCTTTCAATACTATTGAGTCCCGTGGGCAAACTATTTTAGTTTCAATGCAGTTGAGTCCCGTGGTCAAACTATTTTAGTTTCTATACAGATGAGTCCCGTGGGGCTTTCAATACAGTTGAGTCCCGTGGGCAAAATTCCAATGCAGTTGAGTCCCGTGGGAAAACAATTTTGCTTTCAATACCATTGAGTCCCGTGGGCAAACTATTTTAGTTTCAATGCAGTTGAGTCCCGTGGTCAAACTATTTTAGTTTCTATACAGTTGAGTCCCGTGGGCAAAATTTCAATGCAGTTGAGTCCCGTGGGCAAAATTTCAATGCAGTTGAGTCACGTGGGAAAACAATTTTGCTTTCAATACTATTGAGTCCCGTGGGCAAACTATTTTAGTTTCAATGCAGTTGAGTCCCGTGGTCAAACTATTTTAGTTTCTATACAGTTGAGTCCCGTGGGGCTTTCAATACAGTTGAGTCCCGTGGGCAAAACTTCAATGCAGTTGAGTCCCGTGGGAAAACAATTTTGCTTTCAATACTATTGAGTCCCGTGGGCAAACTATTCTAGTTTCAATGCAGTTGAGTCCCGTGGTCAAACTATTTTAGTTTCTATACAGTTGAGTCCCGTGGGGCTTTCAATACAGTTGAGTCCCTTGGGCAAAATTTCAATGCAGTTGAGTCCCGTGGGAAAACAATTTTGCTTTCAATACTATTGAGTCCCGTGTGCAAACTATTTTAGTTTCAATGCAGTTGAGTCCCGTGGTCAAACTATTTTAGTTTATATACAGTCGAGTCCCGTGGGCAAACTATTTTAGTTTCAATGCAGTTGAGTCCCGTGGTCAAACTATTTTAGTTTCTATACAGTCGAGTCCCGTGGGCAAAATTTCAATGCAGTTGAGTCCCGTGGGAAAACAATTTTGCTTTCAATACTATTGAGTCCCGTGGGCAAACTATTCTAGTTTCAATGCAGTTGAGTCCCGTGGTCAAACTATTTTAGTTTCTATACAGTTGAATCCCGTGGGGCTTTCAATACAGTTGAGTCCCGTGGGCAAAATTTCAATGCAGTTGAGTCCCGTGGGAAAACAATTTTGGTTTCAATACTTTTCTATACAGTCGAGTCCCGTGGGCAAAATTTCAATGCAGTTGAGTCCCGTGGGAAAACAATTTTGCTTTCAATACTATTGAGTCCCGTGGGCAAACTATTCTAGTTTCAATGCAGTTGAGTCCCGTGGTCAAACTATTTTAGTTTCTATACAGTTGAGTCTCGTGGGGCTTTCAATACAGTTGAGTCCCGTGGGCAAAATTTCAATGCAGTTGAGTCCCGTGGGAAAACAATTTTGCTTTCAATACTATTGGGTCCCGTGGGCAAACTATTTTAGTTTCAATGCAGTTGAGTCCCATGGTCAAACTATTTTAGTTTCTATACAGTCGAGTCCCGTGGGCAAACTATTTTAGTTTCAATGCAGTTGAGTGCCGTGGTCAAACTATTTCAGTTTCTATACAATCGAGTCCCGTGGGCAAAATTTCAATGCAGTTGAGTCCCGTGGGAAAACAATTTTGCTTTCAATACTATTGAGTCCCGTGGGAAAACTATTTTAGTTTCAATGCAGTTGAGTCCCGTGGTCAAACTATTTTAGTTTCTATACAGTTGAGTCCCGTGGGGCTTTCAATACAGTTGAGTCCCGTGGGTAAAAATTCAATGCAGTGAGTCCCGTGGGAAAACAATTTTGCTTTCAATACTATTGAGTCCCGTGGGCAAACTATTTTAGTTTCAATGCAGTTGAGTCCCGTGGTCAAACCATTTTAGTTTCTATAAAGTTGAGTCCCGTGGGCAAAAATTTGCAATGCACATAAAAACACATCCATGAAAAAACACATCCATGAAGAAACACATCCATGAAAAAAAACATCCATGAAAAAAATTACGTCCATGAAAAAAACACATTCATAAATAACACATTCATGCAAATACACATACATTTTCATAACATAGAGCGGAATCTTAAAAAACACTAAAAAGGTAAACATTGTTGACAACAATAAACTATAAACTATAAACTGTTTGAACTATAAAGGGAGTGGGGGTTGAAACGAAACGGATAATTTTAGTTAGCATTTAACTCGTTCTCACATTGACTCATTCACTCACTCACTCACTCACTCACTCACTCACTCACTCACTCACTCACTCACTCACTCACTCACTCACTCACTTACTCACTCACTCACTATCTCACTCACTCAATCACTTACTCACTTACTCACTCACTCACTCACTCACTCACTCACTCACTCACTCACTCACTCACTCACTCACTCACTCACTCACTAACTCACTCACTCAAACATTGTTGTGTGTGGGTAAAAGAAATCAATACCACGGATGGATAGGCTGTGGGGTGGGTGTGGACACAATTTCGTTGTGTATAAAGAGGATAAGCTGTGGGGTGGGTGAGAAACTTTAATAATGTCGATATTTCCCCAGTGCGACATTAAATAGGACGAGTTCGCACAAACCAACCGTTCTAATTCGTTCGTTCTCAAAAACCAACCCGAGGCGATTGTGTAACTGTCCAAAAATAAACCGAGGATGACATCCTCAAGTTTTGATGGGTTAAAACCATCTGATAAAATGTTGCCGGTTTTTGAACTTATAGTGAGCGTGAAACGTGAACAATTTTTCAGCTTTTTTTATTTTTGTAACTGACTGACTGACTGACGGACGGACACTATTTCATTGTATAAAGAGATTATCATAAAGTAATGTTTTCATTCAGTCAGCTCCTCAGTCAGTCATTCAGTCAGTCAGCCAGTTAATCAGTCAGTCAGTCAGTCAAACAGAGAGTCAGTCAGTCAATAAGTCGGTGAATGAGTGAGTGAGTGAGTGAGTAAGTGAGTGAGTGAGTGAGTGAGTGAGAGAGTGAGTGAGTGAGTGCGTGAGTGAGTGAGTGAGCGAGTGAGTGAGTGAGTGAGTGAGTGAGTGAGTGAGTGAGTGAGTGAGTGAGTGAGTGAGTGAGTGAGTGAGTGAGTGAGTGAGTGAGTGAGTGAGTGAGTGAGTGAGTGAGTGCGGATGTTCAATGATAACTTTGTTGTCGGCAACAACAGCTGATTTTTTCTGCAGATCATCCTTTTCAATAAGGTAACGGCTGCATCGTACAAAGCTGAATGAACGCTGTACGGTACAGCGTGCGGTTTTTTAGCATAACTGCGGTCTTTCTTTTAGCATAATCAATATATGATTATTTAGCATAATCAATGTATGATTATTTAGCATAATCAATGTATGATTATAGAAAAAATTGCTTTCTTTCTTTTACCCTAATCAATGTTTCTGATAATACATCGAAACTGATGTCTGGCGGCAGGTACGCATGTCACGTTTTGCAGAATGCATTTCTGCTGCTCAACAGTGCACATTCAATCAACAGTGAATCTCTCTATACCCCAGTTCATATCAAATCATCGATTGAAAACCGTGCTTTAGAATGAGATGCACGAATCACGTTCACGTTTCATGAATCTTACATACGTCTGAATGACGGCGTTTTCTATGGTGTTTACCCATCATTGTTCCCGACTCGAGTCGGATGTTCAATGATAACTTTGTTGTCGGTGACTGCCTTGTTAGGCAACAACAGCAGATTTTTTTTGCAGATCATCCTTTTCAATAAGGTAACGGCTGCATAGTACAAAGATGAATGAACGCTGTACGGTACAGCGTGCGGTTTTTTAGCATAACTGCTGTCTTTCTTTTAGCATAATCAATGTATGATTATAGAAAAATTGCATTCTTTCTTTTACCATAATCAATGTATGATTAGAAAAATACATATTGTCCAAAACTAAACACATTAGATTTTCGGCAATTTTTTCCTAATTTGTGTTGGAAAGATGATATAGCAATGACGGTCGGTAAAAAATTTGCATCCCACCACAGCTGATTGTCCAAAACTAAAAACACAAAAAAGCAACAAACAACTTGAGAAAATTAACGCCCCACCACAGCTGATTGTCCAAAACTAAAAACACAAAAATTCAACAAACAACTTGAGAAAATTAACGCCATGTCATGCGTAATTATCAACAGTGTTTAGCAAACACTCTTGATTAATGTCGCACTGAGATTGTTCTATTTGTACTGAAAGATCAGGTTGTTCTGTTCTGGTTTCATGCACATGCACCAGGGCTTTGCATGGGCACTTTGCCGCGAATCCAGCTACATGTGCTATCATAGAGTCGCTGCATAATATAATCAAAATTTCAGAGTTAAAAAATAAACAGATAACCAGATAAAACGTTTAAGTTATTGTTTAATTTCAGAGAACAGTCAAAATGTTGCTAAATCTTGATTAATGTAGCAATGACGGTCGGTTAAAAATTTGCATCCCACCACAGCTGATTGTCTAAAACAAAAAAGACAAAAATGCAACAAACAACTTGAGAAAATTAACGCCCCGCCACAGCAGATTGTCCAAAACTAAAAACACAAAAATGCAACAAAGAACTTGAGAAAATTAACGCCATGTCATGCGTAATAATCAACAGTGTTTTGCAAACACTCTTGATTAATGTCGCACTGAGATTGTTCTATTTGTGCTGAAAGATCAGGTTGTTCTGTTCTGTTTTCATGCGCATGTACCAGGGCTTTGCATGGGCACTTTGCCGTGAATCCAGCTACATGTGCTATCATAGAGTCGCTGCATAATATAATTATAATTTCAGAGTTAAAATATAAACATATAACCTGATAATACGTTTACTTTATTGTTTAATTTCACAGAACATTCAAAATGTTGCTAACTATTGATTAACGTAGCAATGACGGTGGGTAAAAAATTTTCAACCCACCACAGCTGATTGTCCAAAACTAAAAACACAAAAATGCAACAAACAACTTGAGAAAATTAACGCCCCACCACAGCTGATTGCCCAAAACTAAAAACACAAAAATGCAACAAAGAACTTGAGAAAATTAACGCCATGTCATGCGTAATAATCAACAGTGTTTTGCAAACACTCTTGATTAATGTCGCACTGAGATTGTCCTATTTGTAGTGAAAGATCAGGTTGTTCTGTTCTGTTTTCATGCGCATGCACCAGGGCTTTGCATTGGCACTTTGCCGCGAATCCAGCTACATGTGCTATCATAGAGTCGCTGCATAATATAATTATAATTTCAGAGTTAAAATATAAACAGATGACCTGATAAAACGTTTACGTTATGCTTAATTTCAGAGAACTGTCAAAATGTTGCTAATTCTTGATCAATGTAGCAATGACGGTCGGTTAAAAATTTTCATCCTACCACAGCTGATTGTCCAAAACTAAAAACACAAAAATGCAACAAAGAACTTGAGAAAATTAACGCCATGTCATGCGTAATATTCAACAGTATTTTGCAAACACTCTTGATTAATGTCGCACTGAGATTGTTCTATTTGTAGTGAAAGATCAGGGTGTTCTGTTCTGTTTTCATGTGCATGCACCAGCGCTTTGCATGGGCACTTTGCCGCGAATCCAGCTACATGTGCTATCATAGAGACGCTGCATAATATAATTATAATTTCAGAGTTAAAATATAAACATATAACCAGATAAAACGTTTAAGTTATTGTTTAATTTCAGAGAACAGTCAAAATGTTGCTAATTCTTGATTAATGTAGCAATGACGGTCGGTTAAAAATTTTCATCCCACCACAGCTGATTGTCCAAAACTAAAAACACAAAAATGCAACAAACAACTTGCGAAAATTAACGCCCCACCACAGCTGTTTGTCCAAATCTAAAAACACAAAAATTCAACAAACAACTTGAGAAAATTAACGCCATGTCATGCGTAATTATCAACAGTGTTTAGCAAACACTCTTGATTAATGCCGCACTGAGATTGTTCTATTTGTAGTGAAAGATCAGGGTGTTCTGTTCTGTTTTCATGTGCATGCACCAGCGCTTTGCATGGGCACTTTGCCGCGAATCCAGCTACATGTGCTATCATAGAGTCGCTGCAAAATATAATTATAATTTCAGAGTTAAAATATAAACAGATAACCTTACCAAACGTTTACGTTACTGTTTAATTTCAGAGAACAGTCAAAATGTTGCTAATTCTTGATTAATGTAGCAATGACGGTCGGTTAAAAGTTTGCATCCCACCACAGCTGATTGTCCAAAACTAAAAACACAAAAATGCAACAAACAACTTGAGAAAATTAACGCCCCACCACAGCTGATTGCTGATTGCATTCCGTATATTTTGAAAAATTAAATATTCAAATGGTAATACTATTAAATTGAACAGGGTTACTTTAAAATAAAATTTTTATTCTATTAATATTTGAATTTGCTGCTGCTGGGTGCCACGGTTTATTAACCCAATATATTTATATTAGTGTCAAAGTCAAAATTTGATTAATATAAATGAAAGATCGGAAATATGCCATAACTGGCATTCTATCTTCTGTAAAAAAAGCTCAAATAATCAATATTTGGCTTAGCTGTACTGTAGATGCGAGTGATACAATAAATAATTGGCGCTCAGAATTTGCATTATACATATCAAAATATATATTTATCAGGCTGACAACGATTTTGCAGCAACTATCTGACAGACAGCGGATTTGTAGATAGTTTGTTTTATTTGAACACAAAATGCGGACGGTTTGGCAAAAGTAATATTATACCACCATATTTTAAATAAACACCGATTTATATATTGGCACTTTGCTGTAAATACAACTACAGGTCCGTGACATTTTTTATGCCGGATTTGACTCCGGCCCGACTCCTTACCGACTCCTATAGAGCCCCCTCTTTCCCGGGCCTATCCTAAAAATCTCCGACTCCTGCTCTACCCTTGTTCGACTCCCTCTCTACTATTCAACGGGTCTCCCCCTAGTCTATATATAAATTTGACAACGAAAACTTATGGGTCAATCTTCCGTCATCTATGTCCAAAGGTTTCAGTTCTGCATGAACAGGCAAAATGCTTGGTAAAATTTGAGTCGCGGATGATCAACCGGAAAACTCATAATTGAAGTTCCATCCTGCATGAAAGTTGTTCCCTAAATTCGATTATTTACCTTGAATTTTTTAATAAGTTTATAGAACGGCTGAATAATTTAATTTTGGAAGTTTCCCAATGGTCATCTGCTACTAAAAATTTCTTGAGAAACTCACAAGACGGCTCTGAACGCGCCCTAACACTACTGTCAACTGTGGAACTGATTTTGACAGCAGCGGTATGAGCTTTATAAGGTAAGAAATTCCTCTTTTTAGCAACGGTTAAGTAGCGTAGTCGTTCAACGCGCCGAGTTAGTTGAAAAGTTCGATTCTTTATTCTCTTCATTTTTATGGTTGTCGTTTAAAGTTTTCTTATGCGAGAAATATGAATATATTTTACATAATTTTTTCACACACTTTGATGGATAACGATGCTGCTATAGTTTTTGATGATTGAATCATTCAATCTAATGTTTGTTTGAATATTTATCTTCCATTTGTTTCAATTCAGACGTTTGTGTGGCTGTGCATGGAAGGAAAAATTCCCTTGCTGTTCAACTGAAGTACTGTAATTTCAAGTATTTGATGAAATAACTTATATTATACGGGTCGGGTCGGTACGTTTAAGTTTTTTATCCCTTGATTTCCTTTAACTGGATGGTTTCTGTAGAACTTGTTTCACAGTTGCCGGTAACGGGTATACAGAACGTTTCATGTTCGATTAATTACATTAACAATCCAATGGATGACGTTTGTTTTCTTCGCAATAAAGGGACATTCTTCTCGGTAGCAGTATCAGAGAGAATTTTCTTCATTTTGATGGTTGTTGTTTAATATTTTCTGCATAACGGCTGACCGACTATTTGACAGATTGACTGACTGACTAAATTACGATCCCGTAAACATTTGCGGAGTAGGGAACTGGCTTACCCGGATGGCATCACTCACTACGCTAGCCTATTATCAGCTTGGCTTATTGACTGCTTTGTACTATTGCTTCTTACTTTCTGCATACTATACATAAGAAGTAAATGTGCATTGCATGTACATCAATGTGAATATCATTGATTGTACCGACACTCACACTCACTCACTATTTCATGTCAAGTGCCACGTGAGTTAATGATTTGTAACCATGTTCACTCTGTCACTTACTCATTCACTGCTCACTCACTCACTCACTCACTCACTCACTCACTCACTCACTCACTCACTCACTCACTCACTCACTCACTCACTCACTCACTCACTCACTCACTCACTCACTCACTCACTCACTCACTCACTCACTCACTCACTCACTCACTCACTCACTCACTCATTCACTCGCTCACTCAATTCACTCATTCACTTCACTCACTCATTCGCTCACACACTCAGTAGTTTTCCATATCATTATATAATACACAAATGTTCGTGGCCGATATACTTTACAAAATCCAGTTCGTGGGCAAGGTAACATTATGTGTGTCTATGTGTTTTCTGCGCAAATATATATATTTCATTTTTGTATTTTATATAGTAATTCGATGTCGAAACGACCGCGAATTTGACTCCCTTTCACTGTACGACGTCGCAAACTTCAGCTCCAAAAATGTGGGTCCACCAGTTGCACCAGGCGTTGCAATGGGAAAAATACGCATCCAGGCGCTCTGAAAATTGACCCATCACCTCTAGCCCCAGACTCCACCCTACTCAATTTTTAATTCTAAGAACGAAGGTGAAAGAATTTTTCCCCGGCCATCATTAAACTGTTGAAAACTTGCGCCGAGTGACGGCAAAACATACGCAGTCCTCCAAACCCCAGACGATTTCCACATTTCCACATCTCCGTTAAACACCTTTCCTGAGACCCAAAAATAGTGTGGAAAACACTTGACGAAAACTCTGTCGACCGGTAATTTCGAAAATAATGCAGTGTAAATGAAATGTGAATCTTTATATAATACACGAATGTCCGTGGCCGATTCACTTTACAAAATCCAGTTCGTGGGCAAGGTAACTTTATGTGTGTCTATGTGTTTTCTGCGCAAATATATATAATTCATTTTTGTATTCTATATAGTAATTAGATGTCGAAACGACCGCGAATTTGACTCCCTTTCACTGTACGACGTCGCAAACTTCAGCTACAAAAATGTGGGTCCACCAGTTGCACTAGGTGTTGCAATGGGAAAAATACGCATCCAGGCGCTCTGAAAATTGACCCATCACCCCTAGCCGCAGACTCCACCCTACTCAGTTTTTAATTCTAAGAACGACGGTGAAAGAATTTTTCCCCGGCCATCATTAAACTGTTGAAAACTTGCGCCGAGTGACGGCAAAACATACCAACCAACAGTGCAGTGTCTATCAAATACAGAGGACGGGATAATCCAAGTTGGCCGTACGCAGATAGAGGCCAATTAAATGTAGTATATGTACATTTACAACAACAACAACAACAACAACAACAACAACAACAACAACAACAACAACAACAACAACAACAACAACAACAACAACAACAACAACAACAACAACAACAACAACAACAACAACAACAACAACAACAACAACAACAACCATTTGCTCTCGGCCATGGCTACGTAAAAAATGTGGTGTACAACGAAGTACTGAAGAACATATAGATAACGGAGTCCCATCATCTGTTGGGATAGATGAGCAAGGGAAAGTTATTTTGTCATAACTTTATTTACAGTACAATTTTTACTTTTCATATGTTTCGTGTATTGAAAAGATATGTTTCGTGTATTGAAAAAATTACAATCACCGAATAAACGAAATTCGTATGATTAAATAAATAACAACAAGTTCATATGCAAATAATTAAATAACAGAGTTGCAAAACACATGCTTCAGTAAAAAATTACCCATTCAAAACATAACTAGAGTTACGCTTATCATAAACTAGTCACCAACCCGTCCCTTCGGAACGATAGTGTTGAGGGTATTTATTTGAAAGTTTTGTCAATTATATTTATAGTAAGCACATCTTTTATGGAATAGGCAACACATGAAAACTGCATCCCAAAATTTTCCTGATCGTACACTGTAGCAGACATAATTGAAGTAATTTATGATAAGCGTAACTCTAGTTCTCTAGTTATGTTTTGAATGGGTAATTTTTTACTGAAGCATGTGTTTTGCAACTCTGTTATTTAATTATTTGCATATGAATTTGTTGTTATTTATTTAATCATACGAATTTCGTTTATTCGGTGATTGTAATTTTTTTCAATACACGAAACATATGAAAATTAAAAATTTTACTGTGAATAAAGTTATGACAAAATCACTTTCCCTTGCTCATCAATCCCAACAGATGATGGGACGCCGTTATCTATATGTTCTTCAGTACTTCGTTGTACACCACATTTTTTACGTAGCCATGGCCGAGAGCAAATTTTGAGTTTTGTACCGGAGCATACAGATTAGCGGAAAACTGTAACTGACGGTAAAACACACTGGGGCACATTTTTAGACAAACAGTCAGTCAGTCAGTCAGTCAGTCAGTCAGTCAGTCAGTCAGTCAGTCAGTCTGTTGAATAGTTTCAGCTTGCAATGATGAGTGTATTGGTCTGGCAGAGGGTGAAGAGTATGGTGAACGTCGTAGGTCCAATAAGATGTTCAAAGGAGGTAAAAAATTGTTGCGCAAGTTAAGTATGATTCGCCGATTCCGCAACACGGTCAGTGAGTGAGTGAGTGAGCGAGTAAGTGAGTGAGTGAGTGAGTGAGTGAGTGAGTGAGTGAGTGAGTGAGTGAGTGAGTGAGTGAGTGAGTGAGTGAGTAAGTGAGTGAGTGAGTGAGTGAGTGAGTGAATGAGTGAATGAGTGAAACTAAGTGTGGTAGGTGCGTGGATACACAATCTGGGGCTAGGGGTGATGGGTCATTTTTCAGAGCGCCTGGATGCGTATTTTTCCCATTGCAACGCCTGGTGCAACTGGTGGACCCACATTTTTGTAGCTGAAGTTTGCGACGTCGTACAGTGAAAGGGAGTCAAATTCGCGGTCGTTTCGACATCGAATTACTATATAGAATACAAAAATGAAATATTTATATTTGCGCAGAAAACACAGACACACATAAAGTTACCTTGCCCACGAACTGGATTTTGTAAAGTGAATCGGCGACGGACATTTGTGTGTTATATAAAGATTACTTCAATTATGTCTGCTACAGTGTACGATCAGGAAAATTTTGGGATGCAGTTTTCATGTGTTGCCTATTCCATAAAAGATGTGCTTACTATAGATATAATTGACAAAACTTTCACATAAATACCCTCACACTATCGTTCCGAAGGGACGGGTTGGTGACTAGTTCCATAAGAAAATGCGACCGGTCCCCCTCCCATATAGACGATCCCTCCAAATATGCTGATGCAACATAACTGAATGATGAACGCTGGCTCCAGTAGCGGATGATCATGAAATGCTGTAATTCCCTATTTTGAGATGTTGCATTTGAGAAAATAAAGCTTGGTCAGGGTTTGCCGTTACGGAAAAACTTGCATGTAAACCCTTTGCCAGAATAAGAAAAGCGCGCGAGGTTTGAATTTGTACTGCAGGTTTTATCGATTGATTCGACTAGTTTTCCAAATAAATCCGACCTTTTCTATAAGCTTGTTTTGAGTTACCCTGTGAGAACTGCATATATGGGGATGCGCACCTGAAACATTTTTTTTGTGGGTGGAAATTTAACTACGGGACTGAATCCAAAATCAAAATTTACCTTTGAATTTTGAATTCCGCAAATTTTTTTTTTATTAAAAAAGCTTGATCAGAATTTTTGTTACGGAAAAACTTGCATGTAAACCTTCACCAGAATAATAATTAATTTATTGAAAATCATTATTACCTCTATAACGCTAATTTTCGCCTCTATGAACCGTAGGTTTTGGTAACTTTATAGGTACATTTTCAATACAAACTAACAACCTCTAAAGCGCAAATTTTCGTTGCTCTGCAGCGTAGGTTTCGGTAACTTTATAGGTACGTTTCCAATATAATATAACCATCTGAAAAACGCAAATTTTCGGCGCTCTGCGCCATTGGTCTGCGAGTTTCTAGGCGGTTTCCAATACAAATAAACAGCCTCAAAAATGTCAATTTTTGCGCTCTTCGCGCCGCGGTTTTCGAGCAATCCGAGGCATGTTGCTAATACAAATAATCGACCTAAAAAAGTCAAATTTCGGCGCTACGCGCCTTTGATTTTTTAGTTGGACGCATTTTTTACTCTAATACAAATGAACATCTTTAACACGCGGATATTGTACAAGTCTGTTGATGAAGGCCACAGAAAAGCAAGCATGACACTATCTAAGATGATATACAGTATAAATGAAAAGATTTAAAATGTAAATAGATTGTTGTTTTTTTATAGAAAAAATTAAGGTGTAGGTAAAACGACATTTTTTGACGAGCATTAAGGTGTAGGTAAAATGGGGTCAAAAATTGATTCCCCCCCCCCCCTTTGGGCAAAACACTCGTCCGCCACTGCATCAAAAGAGGGGGAATTGGCAGGTTTCAGGTACACGTTAGGAAACAAATTGCGTTTTTTTAATTGCCAAAGAGGGGGGGGGGATTCCACTTTTCACATCCCTTCCCGTCCGCTAGTGAATCAAGCACACTGGATGCCCCTGCCCGAACTAAGTTTCCCACGGTGGTGTAAAGTAACAATTTCTTTTATGTTAAAAAAGAATTCGGTGTTGCATTTCAGTTCAGACTTATTTCCGATCTTTTTCGTCAATGATTATTATTGATGGGATAAACATGACTAGACCCAACAGATAAAACACTATAATTTCTCTCGAATTGTTCGCCCGCCACTACCGACCTTTCGTTGCTTTCCCACGTGGCTTAGCTGTCAAAACTCACCCAGATCGTGAGAAAGTGTGCTGCTGTGTTGTGCGCTGGCGGATGAAAAAAAAACAGAATCAGTGTATTTCCCCTCTATTTTTTTCTCGAATAGTTCGCTTAAGACTAAGTTACTTACCTTAATACTACTGTATTTATCATCCGCTACTGGAGCCAACCAGGCTCTTACACACAATAGCTACAGCGTACTTCATCCAGTGCTGTAGCACCAAGCATAACAAAAAGTGGCGGACGAGCATGGTAGCCGAAAAAAATGGTTCTTACGTCACAAAAGTAAAGCATAAATTTTGTGATAATGTTCCGGTCAAGAACGGTATTTTTTCAAATGCAACATCTCAAAATAGGGAATTACAGCATTTCATGGTCATCCGCTACTGGAGCCATCGTTCATCATTCAGTTATGTTGCATCAGCATATTTGGAGGGATCGTCTATATGGGAGGGACCGGTCGCATTTTCATATGATATATGGAAAACTACTTAGTGAGTGTGTGAATGAGTGAGTGAGTGAGTGAGTGAGTGAGTGAGTGAGTGAGTGAGTGAGTGAGTGAGTGAGTGAGTGAGTGAGTGAGTGAGTGAGTGATTGAGTGAGTGAGTGAGCAGTGAATGAGTAAGTGACAGAGTGAACATGGTTACAAATCATTAACTCACTTGGCACTTGACATGAAATATAACTGACTTCAGTTTATATTGCGAATACCGTAACCTGCAGTTTTGCTAAACTGTAGAATTTTTCCTAATCAGAAAGGCGCGCAATTTGAATTCTGAGAAAAGTTTTCGGTTCGATGACCTTGGTCTTCATAATTTTCGGAACTTTTTTGAAATTTTTATTTCAGATTCGGGTTCTCTATCAAATTTGGAGCCTGCATGAATTTTTTTCAGCTTCGTACTTCAAGTTTTCAATGGTTTTCGTTTTCTTCTTCCCGTTTCTTGAAGAAATTCGAAGTTTGTCAATTCGGTTAAATTAAACGCTCGAAAAATTCATGTAGGTCCCAAATTTGATGGAAAACTCGAATCTGAAATAATATTTCCAAAAAAGTCCCTAAAATAATGTGAACCGAGGTCGTCGACCCAAAAACTTTTTGAGAGCTTGCAAAATTCAAATTACGCGCCTTTTTGATTAGGAAAAATTCTACTGTAGAGCAAAACTGCGGGTTACGGTATTTCGCAATATAAACTGAAGTCAGTTATAGTGAGTGAGTGTCGGTACAATCAATGATATTCACATTGATGTAAAGAGCTTCTGGAGATTCAAGTGAAAAATTGACACGTTAACGTGTTCAACCCAGTGTAACACCCACTGAACATGATGATTGCATGTTATAGCATACAGCTGTTGGGTTGAGTTGAGTCGGACAGTCAGCTATTATGCATCATGTTCTCTTACATTTGATGCAGCTAATGATTCAAAAGTTGGAGTAGTTAACACTACAACTTTTCACTTGAATCCCAGGCAGCCCTTTACATGCAATGCACATTTACTTTATATGTATAGTATGCAGAAAGTGAGAAGCAATAGTACAAAGCAGTCAATAAACAGTCAATAAGCAATCAGTAAGCAATCACATTCATGCATAGCATTCAGTCATTCCAAGCAATAGCAGTCACATCATGATTCAGTCATAATACCGAATATATAATGGTCGTCCTAAAGTGTTCTCGACACTTTATAAACGAAGTGACGGTTATACTACATACAGTAATCACTATGCGCCAATTAGTCAATCAAGCACTTATTATCACCTTATGACATACATGACTGACTGACTGACTGACTGACTGACTGACTGACTGACTGACTGACTGACCGACTGACTGACCGACTGACCGACTGACTGACTGACTGACTGACTGACTGACTGTACATGTACTGTACATGTAACTGAAATGTAAAGTAACAGATACATACATAGCTTACAGTTTCAACTGACTGACTGACCGACTGACTGACTGACTGACTGACTGACTGACTGACTGACTAACTGACTGTAAATGTACTGTACATGTAACTGAAATGTAAAGTAACAGATACATACATAGCCTACAGTTTCAAATGGCGGCGTGATAATACCGTAATACCGTGCCCCAACTTTCCGTGCCCCAACTTTCCGCGCCCCAACTTTCCGTGTCCCAACTTTCTGTGCCCCAACTTTCCGTGCCCCAACTTTCCGCGCCCCAACTTTCTGTGCCCCAACTTTCCGTGCCCCAACTTTCCGCGCCCCAACTTTCCGTGCCCCAACTTTCCGTGCCCCAACTTTCCGTGCCCCAACTTTCCGTGCCCCAACTTTCCGCGCCCCAACTTTCCGCGCCCCAACTTTCCGCGCCCCAAATTACCTTTGGCCCAACTTACCGTGTCCCAAGTTACCGGTGTCCCAACTTACCGTGTCCCAAGTTACCGGTGTCCCAACTTACCGCGCCCCAAGTTACCGGTGCCCCAACTTACCGAGTCCCAACTTTCCGTGTCCCAAGTTACCGTGCCCCAACTTACCGTGCCCCAAGTTTCCGAGCACCGTTTTCGGCTATGGTTCATGTAGTTCATTTCAAGTTGATGCCGAAAGTTTGAACGACAAATTTCGGCCCGTAATTTTGGATTTTTTTATTGAGGATAACATTTGACATGACGATGGTTGATGCGATAAGAAAATCATTTGAAGTATTGTAAATACAGCATGTTGTTACTGGGACGTTTCTAATCTCAAAATCAAGATAATATGAGGACAAAAACAGGATAAAATAAATATAAGGAAACTTGACTGTTACATACCATACATGATTACATGTAAAAGGTTACAGAACTCGTTGTACAGGGTTTGCCAAAATATAATATACGAATAATGGTGCTTATAAGAAAATTTTTGCATTTAACCAACAACCGTAGAACGATAAGTTTATTGAACTCATGGATGATACAGTATGAGTGAAATTTCACTTATGTATGTAGGATTAACATATGGAGACATTTCTCTACTGCCAACACGAATCTGATTAACGTTTGGTTTCCTACGATTCGCAGTTGGGGATCTCGCCCGGTGAAGATTTCTTGGTTGTCTCGCCCGTGTCCGGATGCACGCACCTGCATTCACCGGTCATAGCATAGCATTGCCGGGCTTCGTATTCACCTGCAGAGTTCCGCTATCAATGTATTTCATGAGTTCATCGCTTCAATAACATAATAAATTTTTTAACAAGGTTCAAGATGTTTATTTTTCGCATAAAGGACGAAATAAGAGGGCACACAAAATGGCTAACAACTTAGCCGTAGCGTAGTATGCAAAGAAAGAAAAGAAGAAAATGTTATAATTTCGAGTGATAAGAAATTTATTCGGAATTTTATTTAATTTGAGATAGATAAGAGTAACAAAAAAATTTTCCAACCTTTCGCATTACACTGTGGGAAAAACATATCCTGCACACCACTTTTCGCCATATCAATCGCTTCTGCAAGTTCTCGATGACATTTGGTCCCTGAAGTTACAATCATATTGTTGGATTTCGCTTATCTGACTTCAAATATATTATTTATATGATAATACACAATCATCTAATAAATCACTCGGAGTCTGCGGGTTTCCCTTGCCACCTGACAATAGCAGATCGTGGAAGATTTCTTTAATCTTTTTGGGTGCTAACCAGTGGCCGATACCAGTTCAGCGATCAGCAATGCATGGCACATCATCAATACCACAACGAAACAACGCATCATGGGAAGAATAAATCGAAACGGATCGAAACAAAATTTCACCGACTGAAATCGCCTTGATAGTGTCAATAATCAAGGTAAAATGTTATGCGATTGACTGAATGATTGATAATTTAATAACTTCATTACAACTAGAATGCATGCATGACTTTGAATGACCGTATCATAAACTTTGTAAACTCGTTTCGGGCCTAAATAAAAAATAACTGACTGTATAATTGACTGACTAAATGACTGACTGACTGTCTTACTGACCGACTGACTGACTGACTGACTGACTGAATGACTGACTGACTGACTGACTGACCGACTGGCTGACTGACTGACTGACTGACTGACTGAATGACTGACTGACTGACTGACTGACCGACTGACTGACTGACTGACTGACCGACTGACTGAATGAATGACTGACTGATTGACTGACTGACTGACTGACTGACTGACTGACTGACCGACTGACTGACTGACTGACTGACTAAATAACTGACCAACATAGAGAATGAATGTTTAGTTTACTGCGCAAAATTTATGAAAGCTGCTGAAAGCACTTAGCTCTTTCACGTACTGAATAAATTCTCTGATAATACGCAGCAGGTAGGTATGATTATATTCTACATACAGGGTGGACCAAAAAAAGGTTGCGCGTTGCGGTATTAGTGTGATAGTTGTAGAGAAGCGTTGTGATAGCGCAATCGAATGAGTACGTTTTTGCCTTTAAAACTAAAAGAAGTGCATATTTTTGTGCTTTATAAAGTCAGAAACATTACCACAGTGTAGGAAACAAACAATTTTCAAACATCAAAGTGATGTTTAGTATTGAAAATATTGTCAAGATATCATTCAAGGTTACAGACTACGGAAAGCAACCATGGCCGTTCGAACTCATTAACAGGTCTTTCGATAAAAAATGGTAGTTTATTTAGCTGATGTGCAGAAACAAACATAGCTTCTTCATCATAAAAAGCTATGTAAAGTGGCAAAAGTGCAAGCAGCAAGAGAAACCGAGCATCTCACTCTGGTCGCGTGTGCATGATCTGTTGGTCGCGCTTTCAAAAAAGGTATGCCGCTGTAAAAATCTAAACCAAATCATAAGACATCGTTCTGTAGACAAAAACATGCGCTATCGAATGCGCCATACCGCAATCTCACAGCTTGTATACAACTTTTAAATAGCAGCTTAAATGCGCCTTTTTTGACCCAGCCTGCCTGTATGTTCATGACTGGTTACTGGATGATCGAACAAAAATGTAGACACCTTTTACTTGAGTAGATTACTTCTGTTGTGGGATCATAAATGCATTGATGCTTTATGAGATATTTGGTAAACGTTAAACAATGTGCGGATTCCCTGATTAAAAATGTGTTCCTGTAAATGTACAGTGAGTGTTCATGGGGAAAATGTATACAGCATCAACTTTACTTTTTTGGTTATTTCAAAAAGTATCATTGTTTAATATTTTCTGAGTACATGAAGTATAGCTAGCAGTATTTTGCGATTAAACAATTTTATGGAGTTAAAGGTGAATTATGTCCTGTCAATCATGTCAGTCAATTTCTTCAGCCGTGTCAATCTTATCAGACCACTTCTCAAACCGTGTCAAACAAAGCAGATAAGTTCTCCAACCATGTTAATAAAATCAGACAACTTCTCAAACCGTGTCAAATAAATCAGACAACATCTCAAACCGTGTCAATTGAATCAGACCACTTATCTAAACCCTTCAAATAGTTGAAACAATTTATCCAAACCTGTAAATTATTTCAGACAACTTACACAAACCTGTCAAATGGTTGAAACAACTTATCCAAACCTGTAAATTGTTTCAGACAATTTATTCAAATCTGTCAATTATTTAAAGATTTTTTTTTTCAAAAACTGTCAATTATTTCATACAATTTGCCTTGTATGTTGTTATATGTAAATAACTAGTCACCAACCCGTCCCTTCGGAACGATAGTGTTGACGGTATTTATTTGAAAGTTTTGTCAATTATATTTATAGTAATCACATCTTTTATGGAATAGGCAACACATGAAAACTGCATCCCAAAATTTTCCTGATCGTACACTGTAGCAGACATAATTGAAGTAATTTATGATAAGCGTAACTCTAGTTATGTTTTGAATGGGTAATTTTTTACTGAAGCAATTTTCAGTTGTAACATAAAAAAAGTTCGGCAAAAACATGACTTTCCAAGGAAAATCTACACTAATCGCTTAAATTTAGAGCCGTGTGAAAATTAGAAACAACAAAAGTTCGGCAAAATTTTTACTTTTGCTGGTGAGTTCACGATCAGGCTATAGTGAGTTAGGGAGTGAATGAGTGAGAGAATAAGTGAATGAGTTGTTGTTGTTGTTGTTGTTGTTGTTGTTGTTGTTGTTGTTGTTGTTGTTGTTGTTGTTGTTGTTGTTGTAAATGTATATATACTACATTTAATTGGCCTCTATGTATCTGCGTACGGCCAACTTGGATTATCCCGTCCTCTGTATTTGATAGACACTGCACTGTTGGTATGTTTTGCCGTCACTCGGCGCAAGTTTTCAACAGTTTAATGATGGCCGGGGGAAAATTCTTTCACCGTCGTTCTTAGAATTAATAATTGTTGTCTGGGGCTAGGGGTGATGGGTCAATTTTCAGAGCGCCTGGATGCGTATTTTTCACATTGCAACGCCTGGTGCAACTGGTGGACCCACATTTTTGTAGCTGAAGTTTGCGACGTCGTACAGTGAAAAGGAGTCGTTTCGACATCGAATTACTATATAGAATACAAAAATGAAATATATATATTTGCGCAGTAAACACATAGACACACATAAAGTTACCTTGCCCACGAACTGGATTTTGTAAAGTGAATCGGCCACGGACATTTGTGTGTTATATAAAGATGGTGTGTATAAGAAAAATGTTTGCCTTTTTAATCCAACAACCGTGAAATGATCAGTTTATTGAATTCGTGGATCATATAGTATGGATGACGATGAAATTAAAATAATAAATCATCAACATATGGGGACGATAGTTTCTCTTACATCACGAATCTGATTTTAACGTTTGGTTTTCTGGTCTTCGCAGTCAAGGTCCTGGCCCCAAACCGGAAGTTTCTCGATTCTCCCGGTTTCCCGATCCACACACCAGCAATGACCGGTCAAACCATAGCATTGCATGGCTGCCCAATTACCTGCAGAGTTTCGTTACCTATGTATTTCGTAATTTCGGCGTTTCAAACGTTCTTTAGTTTTTTAGCAAAAAAGTTTTCCAACCCTCCGCATCACAACGTGGGAAAAACACATTCTTCGTGTCCTTCGGTTGTAACGCTAACGGTAACAGCCTGTACCTGCCCGTTACCGAATTGATCGCATATCCTAGCTGGTCTGCACATTTTTCCTCATATTCCCCTAAAATTACGGTCATTTTGATGGATTTCTTTTATATGACTTGTAGTATACAATCTTCTGATACTGTATAACAATCAGAGTCTGTGCGTGCGTTTCCATTGTCAACTAACACTTGCAAAGTTTGTTAATTTTCAAAAAAAACATTTTGGTTGATATGATAACCAGTGTACATACATCTGTAGGTCGATTTATACTAGACCATTGACCAACAACCTGGACGTACATAAGTTAGCCGATACCAGATCAACGACCAGCAACGCATGGCTCATCATCAATACCACAACAAAGCACCGCATCACGTAAACAGCAATTTGAAACAGGTCGGAACGAAATTTCAGAGACTGAAAGTGCATTGAGAGTGTTAAGAATCCAGGTAAAATGTTATGTGATTGACTGAATGATTGACTGACTGAGTAATTGACTGACTGAATGACTGACTGACTGGTTGACTGACTGACTGACTGTCTGACTGATTGACTGACTGACTCACTGACTAACTGTCTGACTGACTGACTGACTGACTGACTGACTGACTGACTGACTGACTGACTGACTGCTGACTGACTGACTGACCAACGTACGGAATGAAAGTTAAGTTTACTGCGCAAAACTTATAAACGCTGCTGAAAGCACTTAGCCCATTCACGTACTGAATAAATTCTCTGATAATACGCAGAAGGTAAGAAATATTATATTCTACGTGGGGCCCACAGGGTGGGACAAAAACGCTTGCGCGTTTTAGTATTTACTGTGAAAAATTTAGAAAAACTTTGTTACAGCGGTATAGCGCATTCGAATGAGTACAAGTTAGCCTACAAAAATATGTGTGACTTAAAATGTTCCATTCGACTCTTTTTCTGATTTTATAAGTCAATTTAAGAAATTTCCTAAGTTTCCCAAAACTTTTGTTTAGTGTGTGACAAAAAAACAGGTTAAAACTGAAGCATATTTATGTGCTTTTATAAAGCCAGAAACTAGAATTTAATAAACAAACCATTTTCAAACATTATTGTGATATTTTCCGATAATAATACTCGAAAATATTGTCAAGCTATCATTCATGGTAACAGACTACAGAAAGCAACTATGGTGGCTCGAATTCATTAAAAGGTCTTTCTGTTGAAAATGGTATTTTTATAGTTAATGGGCAAAAAACATTGCTTGTTTATCATTAAAACTCTACATATATGTTACTAACTTTATAAATCGGCAAAAGTGCAAGCAGCAAAGGAAACAGAGCACACAAACACGATCCCATTTTGGTCACGTGTATGAAATAAAGGTATGCTGCTGCTGCTGTGAATTTCTGAACCAAATCATAAGACATCATTCTGTAGACAAAAATATGGGCTATCGAATGCGCTATTCCGCAATCGCACGACTTGTGTACAACTTTCACAATCACAGCTCAAACGCGGAACCTTTTTTGGCCCACCCTGTATGTACGTGAGTGGTTAATGGAAGATCAAGCAAAAAATTAGACGCCCTTTAAAACAGTTGACTTCTGTTGTGGGACCACAAGTGCATTGATGCTTTATGAGATACTTGGTAAACGTTACACAATGTGCGGATTCCTTGATTAAAAAGTGTTAGTGTAATCTTACAGTGCTCATGGCGAAAAATTCATAGTTCATCAACATAACTTTTCTGGTTATTACCAAACAATATTTTCGTTTATTCTTCTCAAAGTACATGATCTATTAAGTCGAAATCTATTAAGCATTAACTTTTGATGGAATAGTGTCGGGTTAAAACGAGACAATCGAACCATGGAATTAAATTATATTAATTTAGTCTGTCTTATCTGAATGTAAGCCACGGTTTCTCTGCAAATTTTCTCAACTTTGCTCGTCTTTCGGTCATTTCATTCGCGATTCTGCTCAACACATAGAATAAAATACCACTATGTTGTATTGATGTTATTACCCGAGTACAAAACGTTCTGGACTGATTTTATTTGTTGTATAATGCGCGTATAGTTTTGAGTAAGTCATGAAAAGGATAACAAAAATAGAACATTAAATCAAAGATAGGAAATATTTTATTGAAGAAGTTATCAGATCAGCTGACTTAGCGGACGTATATACATATGTACAGTATGTGTGTTGCTGCTTTGTTTCTAATAGTGCAAGATCGAGAAGATCTTCTTTATTCTAATGGTAATTTTTTTTTTGAATGGTTCAAGACCGAAGGCCTTTTCTTCTCGAATGCTTCTTTTTCTATATGAGTGAGTGAGTGAGTGAGTGAGTGAGTGAGTGAGTGAGTGAGTGAGTGAGTGAGTGAGTGAGTGAGTGAGTGAGTGAGTGAGTGAGTGAGTGAGTGAGTGAGTGAGTGTGAGTGAGTGAGTGAGTGAGTGAGTGAGTGAGTGAAGTTGGGTGAGAGGGTCAGTCACAGAAAACAAGTGTTTATATGGGAATGTATCTTGATTGTGAACAGATCATTTCAGGTTCGACCAATATTCACTCGCGGTGGCGGTCGTCCCCACGTGCAGGACTCGCAGTCTTGCTCCATCTTGTGATATACAGTACACAACAACAACAACAACAACAACAACAACAACAACAACAACAACAACAACAACAACAACAACAACAACAACAACAACAACAACAACAACAACAACAACAACAACAACAACAACAACAACAACAACAACAACAACAACAACAACAACAACAACAACAACAACAACAACAACAACAACAACAACAACAACAACAACAACAACAACAACAACAACAACAACAACAACAACAACAACAACAACAACAACAACAACAACAACAACAACAACAACAACAACAACAACAACAACAACAGCAACAACAGCAACAACAACAACAACAACAACAACAACAACAACAAAAACAACAACAACAACAACAACAACAACAACAACAACAACAACAACAACAACAACAACAACAACAACAACAACAACAACAACAACAACAACAACAACAACAACAACAACCTGGGGCCTTTTTTTAAGAATTACCGAATGGTAAAGGTATTGGTAAAGGTAACTTTTACCTATCAAGTTACCGAAATACACACGTAAAACTCATTTCCGGTATTTCAAATACCTTTACCTTTACCATTACCGAAAATGAAGTTACCATTTCTAAAAAACGCACTCGGTAACTTGACTCATGCTGCACCAGGTCGGATGACCTGATGTTTCGTATAAATTGATGCAAAATTTGTATAGAAAAAATATTTCAATAATAAAAAATTCAAACACATCCGAATTAAGATTTTTGCATTAGAAAAATGTTTTTTACACGCTATTTCGAAGAATTTGATTGATTATGTACTTATTTAGGTGACTTTGTATGACAGTTTCTGGATCGTTGAATTAACGGTTCTCGAAACTAACGATGATGAACAGAGATTATTTTTATTCAAAGAAACTGCTACCTACATATATAATTAAAAGTATCTAAGACGTTATAGTCACGCTCAAGGCCCGCACAAGCAGTACAGCCCCGTTTATACTCACACCGAAACAACAACCGAAACATAGACCGCAATCTCACCGAAACAAAACAGCGAAACAAAACAGCGAAACAATACCGAAACAACCATGAACACTTTTCAAATAGCTTGGTCCGTTCCACTACTGTTGATTGTTTTGAGTACTAGCGCGTGTTATAATGCATGCACGTATAAGCCCCTGTGTTATAATGCACGCAGTCCATTCGAGCTATTAACGTCGGTGGCAGACTGTCCGATAACATTAACCTCATGAAAACTTTTTAGTGGGGTTTATTAACTTCCTGAAAACATCTGTGAGTTTTTAATTTTGAAAAACTGATTATTTTTGATCGAATTTAGCTCGGCGGCCGGGCGGCGTAATGCGTTTTTCTTCATAAGCTTTCTTCAGAGTTCTGCACGGCGGAGAGTTGAGTAATCGAAGTGATTTTGCATCATTAACTTTATCTATAGGTTTTCAGTAACGATAAGAAGATCTCTGTATTTTTTTAGCCTCAGAAACCGCTTAAATCAGCTCAATTTAGCCGATATAAGATTTCAAAGGAGAATGAAGGCTTGAAGGCCATCACGATTGATTTGATTGCACCTAAAAACTTGTGATACGGGTTCAATTTAACAAAAATAACTTCTTGAATGCCTTTTTATATTTTTCAAAGTTCTTTATTATTTTTCTCATCGAAACGAGGGAGTATAAACGGGGCTTACGGGTGACTCGATGTTTCAAAGCTAGAGCACTATGGTTTGTCTCAGTGACATGTTTTTTGTGTAATAAAGCACTAAAACACTGTTCTCAAAATAACCAAATCCGTGGAAAAAGTTCAATTTTTTTTTCAAAATACGCTGAATTCTAAGTTACCATCTAAGTTACCCTACTCTTGAGTAGGGTAAGTTTTTTCGGTTAAGTTCAAGTTACCAGCCTCTCTTAAAAACTGAGTTGGTAACTTGAAAAACCGAAACGGTAAATCTAAAAAAATGAAGTTACCCATACCTTCACCATTATCTTTACCAATACCTTTACCATTCGGTAATTCTTAAAAAAGGCCCCTGTTTAACCAGCGTCCGAATTTGTTTAACCAGCGTCCGAACCTGTTTAACCAGCGTCCGAAACCGTTTAACCAGCGTCCGAACCTGTTTAACCAGCGTCCGAACCTGTTTAACCAGCGTCCGACCCTGTTTAACCAGCGTCCGAACCTGTTTAACCAGCGTCCGAACCTGTTTAACCAGCGTCTGAACCCGTTTAACCAGCGTCCGAACCTGTTAAACCAGCGTCCAAACTTGTTTAACCAGCGTCCGAACCCGTTTAACCACCGTCCGAACCTGTTTAACCAGCGTCCGAACCTGCTTGACCAGCGTCCGAAACCGTTTAACCAGCGTCCGAACCTGTTTAACCAGCGTCCGAACCCGTTTAACCAGCATCCGAACCCGTTTAACCAGCGTCCGAACCCGTTTAACCAGCATCCGAACCCGTTTAACCAGCGTCCGAACCCGTTTAACCACCGTCCGAACCTGTTTAACCAGCGTCCAAACCTGTTTAACCAGCGTCCGAAGCAGTTTAACCACCGTCCGAACCCGTTTAACCAGCGTCCGAAACCGTTTAACCAGCGTCCGAACCCGTTTAACCAGCGTCCGAATTTGTTTAACCAGCGTCCGAACCTGTTTAACCAGCGTCCGAAACCGTTTAACCAGCGTCCGAACCTGTTTAACCAGCGTCCGAACCTGTTTAACCAGCGTCCGACCCTGTTTAACCAGCGTCCGAACCTGTTTAACCAGCGTCCGAACCTGTTTAACCAGCGTCCGAACCTGTTTAACCAGCGTCTGAACCTGTTTAACCAGCGTCCGAATTTGTTTAACCAGCGTCCGAACCTGTTTAACCAGCGTCCGAAACCGTTTAACCAGCGTCCGAACCTGTTTAACCAGCGTCCGAATCTGTTTAACCAGCGTCCAAACCCGTTTAACCAGCGTCTGAAGACGTTTAACCAGCGTCCGAACCCGTTTAACCAGCGTCCGAAACCGTTTAACCAGCGTCCGAACCTGTTTAACCAGCGTCCGAATCTGTTTAACCAGCGTCCAAAACCGTTTAACCAGCGTCCGAAACCGTTTAACCAGCGTCCGAACCTGTTTAACATGCGTCCGAATCTGTTTAACCAGCGTCCAAACCCATTTAACCAGCGTCCGAACCCGTTTAACCAGCGTCCGAGCCTGTTTAACCAGCGTCCGAACCCGTTTAACAAGCGTCCGAAACCGTTTAACCAGCGTCCGAAACCGTTTAACCAGCGTCCGAACCCGTTTAACCAGCGTCCGAACCCGTTTAACCAGCGTCCGAACCCGTTTAACCAGCGTCCGAACCCGTTTATCCAGCGTCCGAACCTGTTTAACCAGTGTCCGAACCCGTTAAACCAGCGTCCAAACCCGTTTAACCAGCGTCCGAACCCGTTTAACCAGCGTCCGAACCCGTTTAACCAGCGTCCGAATCCGTTTAACCAGCGTCCGAACCCGTTTAACCAGCGTCCGAACCCGTTTAACCAGCGTCCGAATCCGTTTAACCAGCGTCTGAACCCGTTTAACCAGCGTCCGAATCTGTTTAACCAGCGGCCGAACCCGTTTAACCAGCGTCCGAACCCGTTTAACCAGCGTCCGAATCTGTTTAACCAGCGTCCGAACCCGTTTAACCAGCGTCCGAACCCGTTTAACCAGCGTCCGAATCCGTTTAACCAGCGTCCGAACCCGTTTAACCAGCGTCCGAACCCGTTTAACCAGCGTCCGAATCCGTTTAACCAGCGTCTGAACCCGTTTAACCAGCGTCCGAATCTGTTTAACCAGCGGCCGAACCCGTTTAACCAGCGTCCGAACCCGTTTAACCAGCGTCCGAATCTGTTTAACCAGCGTCCGAACCCGTTTAACCAGCGACCGAAACCGTTTAACCAGCGTCCGAAACCGTTTAACCAGCGTCCGAACCTGTTTAACCAGCGTCCGAACCCGTTTAACCAGCGTCCGAACACGTTTAACCAGCGTCAAAACCCGTTTAACCAGCGTCCGAACCCGTTTAACCAGCGTCCGAACTCGTTTAACCAGCGTCCGAACCTGTTTAACCAGCGTCCGAACCCGTTTAACCAGCGTCCGAACCCGTTTAACCAGCGTCCGAACTCGTTCAGCCAGCTTCTACTCCGCGTTTAGCCAGCGTCTACCTCGCGTTTAGCCAGCGTCTACCTCGCGTTTAGCCAGCGTCTACCTCGCGTTTAGCCAGCGTCTACCCCATTTTGCGTTTAGCCAGCGTCTACCCCCCAACTCACGCACTACCGGGAAAGGTGTGAACACATAGAATGCATGCATGACTTGAATGACCGTATCATAAACCTTGTAAAACCCAAAACTACAAAACTACAAAAACTGTTAATTATTTCAGACAAACTTGCCCTGTATGTTGTTATATGTAAATAATAATGGTGTGTATAAGAAAAATGTTTGCATTTTTAATATAACAACCGTAAAATGATCAGTTTATTGAATTCGTGGATCAAATAATATGGGTGACGATGAAATTAAAATTGATAAATTATCAACATATGTAGACGATAGTTTCTCTTCCATCACGAATCTGATTAACGTGTGGTTTTCAGGTTATCGCAGTCAAGGTCTTGGCCCCAAACCTGAACTTTCTTGATCCCGCCGGAAGACGAATCCACACACCAGCAATGACCGGTCAAACCATAGCATTGCATGGCTTGGTAGTTACCTTCAGTTTCGTTACCAATGTATTTCGTAATTTCAGCGTTTCAAACGTTCTTTAAATTTTTTAGCAAATAAGTTTTCCAACCGTGCGCATCACATCGTGGGAAAAAAACATCCGTCCTGCCACTTTCTGCCACTTTGTGAGGCGACGTTGAGCCCATCCATACCGTTCTAATCGCACTTTTTAGCTCATCTTTACATTTCCCGACCCCTAAAACTACGGTCATTTTGATGGATTTCTTTTATATGACTTGGAGTACACAGTCAACTGATATATCAACATATTAAGGGAACGGCCTAGCGGCCGTCCCTTGATACGCGTCTGTGGGTTTCCATGGCCAACTGACACTTGCAGATTTTGTTAGTTTTCTCTAAACAATTTTGGTTTATTATGATAACCAGTGTGCAACTGGTTTATACAGGGCGTATCAACGAGGGGTTCACGATATGTTTCTGGAATAACTTTTTTGTACGTCGAGCAATTTCCTTAAATTTTTACTATATCATTACCAATAGCTTAGCAAATTTTACAAATTCATTCAGTACAGCTCGTGTTACAATCGATTGAGAAAAACTCCATTTTTGAACGACTTTTCAATAGCATTTCATTTGGAAACATACTCAAAACTAATTTAATGGTGAATATTCAACAAGTTTATTCACAAATTGTGCAATAAACAATGTAAATACATTTAATTGTCATTATTATTCTACTTCTACTCCCAACTTTACATTAACTCAACCCATGCTTAAAGTCAGCGTGTGGTGTGCCATTCGGTCCGGCGGTTTGATCGGGCCTTTTTTCTTTGACGGATTTGTAACCAGTGATAAGTATTTACACACCCTCAATAATTTTTTGCTACCGGAACTCGAAGATATCAAGAAATTCGTAAATGAAACGATGGTCATGCAAGTGTACAGAGCCCCATACGATCACTTCATTGAAGAAATCGGAAATGCAGAACACGGATTGGCCGGTGCGACCCCCCGATTTTACAGTTTATGATTACTGGTTTTGGGGACATCTGAAGGAACTCGTTTTTTTTCATCAACATCAACACAGTTGAAGAATTGAAGACAATATTTGAATTTGAATGGTAAGGTAATGACCAACATTGCTGCCGAATCGCGAATGAAAGCACTACTCACTTTTGAAACCCGTAACGATTATTTTATTAAAAAAATCTAGTGGTCATAGTATATAAGACTTTTTCACATTATTTCTTGCATAATTTATAAATATATTTAACGTATAGTCACCATTGAATTAGTTTTGAGTATTTTTCTAGATAAAAATCAATTGAAAATTCGTTCAAAAGTCGACTGTAACACGACCTTTACTGAACGAATTAGAAAATTTTTAAAAGTATAAAAATGCCAACGTATCGGTAATTACAGTAATTAAATTTTAAGAATATTGCTCGACGTACACATAAGTTATTCAAAAAACAAACCGTGAACCCCTCGTTAGGACACCCTGTACGAGATCATTGACTGTCGATTTATACTAGACCATTGACCAACATCCTGAATATTGATATTGACCATTTACCGGATCAATCATCAGCAACGCATGGCACATCATCAATATCACAACCAAACACCGCATCACGGAAACAGTAATTCGAAAGAGGTCGGAACAAAATTTTACAAACTGAAAAATAACGTTCACCTGACTGACTAAGGGACTGACTGACTGACTAATTGTGACTGACTAACTGACTGACTGACTGACTGACTGACTGACTGACTGACTGACTGACTAACTGACTGACTGACTGACTGACTGACTGACTGACTGACTGACTGACTGACTGACTGACTGACTGACTGACTGACTGACTGACTGACTGACTGACTGACTGACTGACTGACTGACTGACTGTTACTGACTAACTACCTGACTGAACGACTGACTGACTGACTGACTGACTGACTGACTGACTGACTGACTGACTGACTGACTGACTGACTGACTGACTGACTGACTGACTGACTGACTGACTGACTGACTGACTGACTGACTGACTGACTGACTGATTGACTGACTGACTGATTGTTACTGACTAACTGACTGACTGACTGACTGACTGACTGACTGACTGACTGACTGACTGACTGAATGACTGACTGACTGACTGACTGACTGACTGACTGACTGACTGACTGACTGACTGACTGACTGACTGACTACCTGGCTGACTGGCTGACTGGCTGACTGACTGACTGACTGACTGACTGGCTGACTGACTGACTGACTGACTGACTGACTTTATCTCAGCACATAAATTAACTCTGAACTCCTTTCTATTTTCCTCCACATTGTTCAACTACCACAACAATCTGATAGAGTGACTTTTTTAGTGCTTAACTTCGATATAAGTACACTTGTACAATTCACCGGACAATTTACAACAAAAGAATTAATATGTTGATTCAGTACACCACTCTACCACATCTATTGTGAATTTAGTTCTTAAGAGGCCGTCCATGTAACCCGCGACCAAAGTCCGTTCCGAAAAAAAATTTTATTTCATGAATCGATAGTCTATAGTGTGGATAAGAAAAGCCCAAAACAGTTTTTGTCGATCGGTTCTAAAATTCGAGTTATGACGTCAAACGTAACATCAGGTCGACGTGTGGTTTGAAAATTGGAAAAACCGTTTTTTCCAAAAAATTTGTAACAACCATTCACCTATGAAGCTAAAATTCACAACACATATGTAAAATAGGAGGAGAAATCGAATGGTGATACTAATTTTTTTGTAGAGTCAAGCAATTTTGAGAAAATCGAAAAAAACGATTTTTTGACTTTCGACTTTTTGAGTCATTTTCATGAATTTTTTTCGCCTATCAAATAATGGCATTCGGATACTCTCTGAAACAGAGGCTACCACCATAGGCTATCGATAGATACCAGTGTCAATGCCACTGACTGGGGGGCCAAAAAAATTCACTACCTCAAACATGGAAATTTCGAAAATTTCGATTTTGTACATTTTCTGGAATTTCTCGCTGTGCATACGTTTTAAAAAGCCTAGAAAACACTTGAATAGTTGGAATGAAGTGTAGAATCAAATTAATTTGTTAGTTTTCATATTTGATCAAGTTCTGCAGAAAAATCGTCGATTTTCGTTTTTCGGATTTTTTCGAATTTTTCATTTTTCACATATTTTCTTTCACAACTTAAGCTATACAAAAAATGGCATTGGGATACTCTGTGGAAGTTTAGTCATTACCTTAGGCTATCGAACCATATCAATGTCAACTGCACCGACTGAGGGGCAAAAAAAATTTCAGGCTCAAAGTTGAAAATTCCGAAAAATTGGAGTTTCTTTAATTCTGGAATTATTCGCTATGTATTCATTTTAGGAAGCCATAAGAACACATGAATGGATGAAATCGACTGTAGAATCAGATTATGTTGTATGTTTTATTATCATACGGCAGTGTAAAAAAATCGTCCATTTTAACTTTTATATTTTTTTCATTTTTTATTTCTTTGAAATTTTTTGTACTCAAGTCAAGCTATACAAAAAATGGCATTTGGATACTCTGCGGAATATTAGTCACTAACTTAGGTGATCAAAACATCAACTTGAACAGCACCGACTGAGAGACCAAGAAAATTTCAGCTTATACTGAAAATTTCCCTAAAATATGGGTAAACGTGAGCTTTTATCATCAGAATATTCTCAAATGTCGACATTTTCTGTTTTTTTTCGGGTCACATCATCGAAGATTGAACCAAACCGATTAGTACGCTGGCAACCTATAATAAGTAAATGAGGTAAAATTTCCGGTTTATTCAGATCATATAGACAAAAATAAGACACAAGACACAAATAAAATAACACAAATTTTTAAAATCAACTCTTACATTCAAATATAATCTTTAAACCATCTATTTAATATTATTCTAGGTTTCAGCTATTAAGGGGTGTTGACTGTCAAATGCAGCTCAAACTATATTACCGACAATGCAATTATATATCGTGAAGAGCAATGTTACAAGTTTAACTTAATCAGTTGACTTTGAAAAGGCGGTG
>OZ038445.1:768401-783401 GCA_964036265.1 Daptonema setosum
CTGCCAGCTCTTGTTCACATTTGGTCCCTGAAATTACCGTATTTGGTTTCTGCGAACAAAAATCGTGCCCAAAACTCCTGATAATGAAACATCAGACAATCAGTTTTAACACGCACATCAATCATCATCACCCCATGCTCTGGTGTTAAACTATTGTGTCAACCGAGTTGAGTTGAGGCTACTGATGTTTCATTATCAGATGTTTGGGCAGTACAATTGCTTACAGAAATAACATACGGGCTTTACATTATTTTGTTGGATTTCGCTTATATGACATCAGATACAATATTTGTATGATAATACACATTCATCTGATGAATCACTCGGAGTCTGCGGATTCCCATTGCCCACTGACAATAGCAGATTGTGATACATTTCTGAAAAATTTTAAAGGGTATAACCATTGACCGTGACCAGATCAACGATCAGCAACGCATGGCACATCATCAATACCACAACGAAACACCGCATCATACAAATAACAGTTCGAAACGGGTCGAAAGAAAATTCCACAGACTGAAAATGCCTGGAGAGTGTCGGGAATCAGAGTCAAATGTTATGGAATGGAAAGTTCAATTTTGAACTACGTTTTTGCCTACAAAAACATGTGTTCCATTCTACTTTTTTCTGATTTTACAAGTCAATTTAGGGAAATTCCTCAATTTTTGTGTAGTGTCAGTGTGTGATAAAAACATGGTTAATAACTGAAAGAAGCGCATATTTATGTGCTTTAAAAGCCAGGATTATTACCATAATGTATGACACAAACCATTTTCAAAGAATTTGTTCTTAGCTGAACTGAACCAGACTTGAACTTCTTAATACTTAATCGGTGAGTCTGATACTTAATCGGGCAGTGAAGATATTCTCAAAAAGAAATTAAGCAGTTTACTTTTGCCGAATTGAGAAACAAATGTTGAAATGATTGTGAGCATGGTTTGTTGACTTTTAGTGCTAACCATCGATATTCGTACGCTTGTACGATGCACCGGAAAATTTACAACAATAGAATTTTAAAACCACCTATTGTATAAAAAAGAGTATGTATGTTAATTCAGAGCATCACCGTACTACATCTATTGTAGAATTTGTTCTCAATGCAACTGAATCAAGAAAGAACCCCATTAATTTTGTATACGCTGTTTGTGGTGTTTCTATTGTTCAGTGGCTTACTAACAAAATTATTTTCATTCCTTGGCGTTTTGGTAACAACGAAGCAACGGGCAGAATGTTGGGAATCGGGGGAAACAATAAATAGAAATTGAAAGCGCAAGAAACTAACTGCTAAAAAGCAATTAAAACTGTTCAATTCATAATTAATATTTGACTTAAGCTTTAAATTTTCAAATCCTCCAATGAATATGAAATCGTCTGGAGCCTGGGAAATCTTCTAGAGCCAGAGCCTTACATGATCCAAGTTGACGCACTGGCGGACGAGTTAACACTCCAAAGGGAGGGGAAATTCATCAAAAAGAGGGGGAAATAGCAGTTTTCAGGCCATTTTACCTACACCGTAGGGAACAAATTCTATGTTTTGAAATTGCCAAAGAGGGGGGAATTCTACTTTTCCCAGTTGGCGTAACGTTGGACAGAGCACGCAAGACGCACTGCTCACTGCATCAGTATTGCTGCTGCATACCCCATATTATGCTATTCACGCAAGCCATGTTATTATTATGGACATTATCGGGAAAATTCAAATTGCATAATTTAACCCATTTACGTGATTGAAATGTCAGGGGAAACATATAGTCTTTACTGTTTTACACACCCATTTTCTCTGTTAACACGCCTCCCAACCAATCAGCGCGCAGTTTGGATTCTCCGGTGGCACGCGGTTGTTGACACAACTTTTGGTTCTGTACTGTAGTGCGGACGACTAATCCAAATCTGTCAATTATTTCAGACAAGTTATACAACCCTATCACTTTTTACAGATTACTTATCGAAGCGTTTCAATAATTATGCCTTTTGGCGGTGGCAGATGGGGCACAAAAAATTGGGTTTCAGGTTCGGGCGCGACGCATAATCCTATTCCTACATAAGCCTAAGCCTAACCCGAACCATGAAACTGACCACTTCAAAGAAAGGTGCGGCTTTTAGTGTGATACTATTTTTGAGAAGAAAATGAAGAGGCAAAAAATAAAGACACACATTTATTTAGTGACGGAGTGAGTGAGTGATTGAGTGAGTGAGTGAGTGAGTGAGTGAGTGAGTGAGTGAGTGAGTGAGTGAGTGAGTGAGTGAGTGAGTGAGTGACTGAGTGAGGTGTGTATGTGGTGCGTCTGTGTAGGTGGCGCGTGTAGAATGTAGATTGCCCTATTTTATTTATATATTTTTTCGTTTCCGTTATATTATATTCCCAATAATCTGCCCGTTGTTTTTTGTTATAAAAACAAGAAAGTATAGAGATTTCTTTGTTAAGCAGCCATTGAACAAAAGAAATACCACAAACAGCGTATACATAATTAATGGGGATCCTGTTTCAGTTGGATTGAAAATAAGTTCTATAGCTTCCGTAATTCATTATGAGAAAAACCAAATCAGGATTACGACCGATGAATTTCCAGTGAATAAGATTTTTTACCACGCATAAATTTTATTATTTTCATTCCCTGCCTATTGAATACTTTCTTAAATTTTTTTCAAAAATATTTTGATTGAAATGTTTAATTTTGTGTTTATGAAAAATAAAATCGGCTCTATTATTCTTGTAAAAATTATAAAATTGAAGTATGTAAAAAATTTAGCACGTTTGACGTCGAAAACTATCGAATTAGAATTTTGTCCCGATTCTGAGACAAATTTTTCTGTCGTAAGACAATTTCCCGGCATGAAGTGACATAGGCATGTACATATCATGACTGGGAAAAATCTTATTCATTTGTTATAATGAAATACGGGTGCTATACAATAGATGTGGTAGAGTAGTGTACTAAAATAGCATATTCCTTTATTCATACAATAGGTGGTTAATTCTTTTGTTGTAAATTGTCCGGTGAATTGTACAAGCGTACTTATATTGAAGTTAAGCACTAAAAAAGTCAATCTATCGGATTGTTGTGGTAGTTGAACAATGTGGAGGAAAACAGATATGAGTTCAGAGTTATTTTATGTGCTGAGGAGAATTGAGATTGATCGAAAGTTGAGCAAAGTAGATAGAAAAAATTGAAGACAGTCAGTCAGTCAGTCAGTCAGTCAGTCAGTCAGTCAGTCAGTCAGTCAGTCAGTCAGTCAGTCAGTCAGTCAGTTAGTCAGTCTGTCAAATAGTCGGTCAGACAATCAGACAGTCAGTCAGTTAATGAGTTCGAGCCGCAATGGTTGGTTTCTGTAGTCTGTAACCATGAATGATCACTTGACAATATTTTCTATCGTTATTAACATAAAATATCTCTAAAATGTTCAAAAATAGTTTGTTTCATTTATTATAGTAATGTTTCTGGCTTTATAAAGCACATAAATTTGCAATCCTTATAGCTCTTAACCATGTTTTTTCACACACTGAACGAAAATTACGTGACACTTAAGAAATATTTGAAATGACTTGTAAAAACAGATATACATAAGTCGAATGTAGTTTTTCACACATATTTTTGTAGGCAAAAACATAGTCATTCGAATGCGCTATACCGCTGTCACAAATCTTTTCTATAAATTTCACAGCAAGTCTTCAAAAGTGCAACCCTTCTTGGCCCACCCTGTACGTATAACTTTATTTTCCTTCTGCGTATTATCAGAGAGTTTATTCAATACGTGCAAGAACTAAGTGCTTTCAGCAGCTTTTATGAATTTTGCGCGGTAAATTCAGTCAGTCAGTCAGTCAGTCAGTCAGTCAGTCAGTCAGTCAGTCAGTCAGTCAGTCAGTCAGTCAGTCAGTCAGTCAGTCAGTCAGTCAGTCAGTCAGTCAGTCAGTCAGTCAGTCAGTCAGTCAGTCAGTCAGTCAGTCAGTCAGTCAGTCAGTCAGTCAGTCAGTCAGTCAGTCAGTCAGTCAGTCAGTCAGTCAGTCAGTCAGTCAGTCAGTCAGTCAGTCAGTCAGTCAGTCAGTCAGTCAGTCAGTCAGTCAGTCAGTCAGTCAGTCAGTCAGTCAGTCAGTCAGTCAGTCAGTCAGTCAGTCAGTCAGTCAGTCAGTCAGTCAGTCAGTCAGTTAGTTAATGAGTTCGAGCCGCAATGGTTGGTTTCTGTAGTCTGTAACCATGAATGATCACTTGACAATATTTTCTATCGTTATTAACATAAAATATCTCTAAAATGTTCAAAAATAGTTTGTTTCATTTATTATAGTAATGTTTCTGGCTTTATAAAGCACATAAATTTGCAATCCTTATAGCTCTTAACCATGTTTTTTCACACACTGAACGAAAATTACGTGACACTTAAGAAATTTTTGAAATGACTTGTAAAAACAGATATACATAAGTCGAATGTAGTTTTTCACACATATTTTTGTAGGCAAAAACGTAGTCATTCGAATGCGCTATACCGCTGTCACAAATCTTTTCTATAAATTTCACAGCAAGTCTTCAAAAGTGCAACCCTTCTTGGCCCACCCTGTACGTATAACTTTATTTTCCTTCTGCGTATTATCAGAGAGTTTATTCAATACGTGCAAGAACTAAGTGCTTTCAGCAGCTTTTATGAATTTTGCGCGGTAAATTCAGTCAGTCAGTCAGTCAGTCAGTCAGTCAGTCAGTCAGTCAGTCAGTCAGTCAGTCAGTCAGTCAGTCAGTCAGTCAGTCAGTCAGTCAGTCAGTCAGTCAGTCAGTCAGTCAGTCAGTCAGTCAGTCAGTCAGTCAGTCAGTCAGTCAGTCAGTCAGTCAGTCAGTCAGTCAGTCAGTCAGTCAGTCAGTCAGTCAGTCAGTCAGTCAGTCAGTCAGTCAGTCAGTCAGTCAGTCAGTCAGTCAGTCAGTCAGTCAGTCAGTCAGTCAGTCAGTCAGTCAGTCAGTCAGTCAGTCAGTCAGTCAGTCAGTCAGTCAGTCAGTCAGTCAGTCAGTCAGTCAGTCAGTCAGTCAGTCAGTCAGTCAGTCAGTCAGTCAGTCAGTCAGTCAGTCAGTCATTCAGTCAGTCAGTCAGTCAGTCAGTCAGTCAGTCAGTCAGTCCAGTCAGTCAGTCAGTCAGTCAGTCAGTCAGTCAGTCAGTCAGTCAGTCAGTCAGTCAGTCAGTCAGTCAGTCAGTCAGTCAGTCAGTCAGTCAGTCAGTCGGTCAGTCGGTCGGTCAGTCAGTCAGTCAGTCAGTCAGTCGGTCAGTCAGTCAGTCAGTCGGTCGGTCAGTCAGTCAGTCAGTCAGTCAGTCGGTCGGTCAGTCAGTCAGTCAGTCAGTCACTCAGTCAGTCAGTCAGTCAGTCAGTCAGTCAGTCAGTCAGTCCAGTCAGTCAGTCAGTCAGTCAGTCAGTCAGTCAGTCAGTCAGTCAGTCAGTCAGTCAGTCAGTCAGTCAGTCAGTCAGTCAGTCAGTCAGTCAGTCAGTCAGTCAGTCAGTCAGTCAGTCAGTCAGTCAGTCAGTCAGTCAGTCCAGTCAGTCAGTCAGTCAGTCACTCAGTCAGTCAGTCAGTCAGTCAGTCAGTCAGTCAGTCAGTCCAGTCAGTCAGTCAGTCAGTCAGTCAGTCAGTCAGTCAGTCAGTCAGTCAGTCAGTCAGTCAGTCAGTCAGTCAGTCAGTCAGTCAGTCAGTCAGTCAGTCAGTCAGTCAGTCAGTCAGTCAGTCAGTCAGTCAGTCAGTCAGTCAGTCAGTCAGTCAGTCAGTCAGTCAGTCAGTCAGTCAGTCAGTCAGTCAGTCAGTCAGTCAGTCGGTCAGTCGGTCGGTCAGTCAGTCAGTCAGTCAGTCAGTCAGTCAGTCAGTCAGTCAGTCAGTCAGTCAGTCAGTCAGTCAGTCAGTCAGTCAGTCAGTCAGTCAGTCAGTCAGTCAGTCAGTCAGTCAGTCACTCAGTCAGTTAGAAGTCAGTCAGTCAGTCAGTTAGTCAGTCAGTCAGTCAGTCCGTCAGTCAGTCAGTCAGTCAGTCAGTCAGTCAGTCAGTCAGTCAGTCAGTCAGTCAGTCAGTCAGTCAGTCAGTCAGTCAGTCAGCCAGTCAGTCAGACAGACAGTCAATCAGTCAGTCAATTAGTCAGTCTGTCAAATAGTCGGTCAGACAATCAGACAGTCAGTCAGTTAATGAGTTCGAGCCGCATTGGTTGGTTTCTGTAGTCTGTAACCATGAATGATCACTTGACAATATTTTCTATCGTTATTAACATAAAATATCACTAAAATGTTTAAAAATAGTTTGTTTTATTTATTATAGTAACGTTTCTGGCTTCATAAAGCACATAAATTTGCAAACCTTATAGCTCTTAACCATGTTTTTTTCACACACTGAACGAAAATTACGTGATACTTTTTTTGAAATTTTTTGAATTGACTTGTAAAAACAGATATAAGTCGAATGGAGTTTTCACACATATTTTTGTAGGCAAAAACGTAGTCATTCGAATGCGCTATACCGCTGTCACAAATCTTTTCTATAACTTTCACAGCAAGTCTTCAAAAGTGCAACCTTTTTTGGCCCACCCTGTACGTATAACTTTATTTACCTTCTGCGTATTATCAGAGAATTTATTCAGTACGTGCAAGAACTAAGTGCTTTCAGCAGCTTTTATAAATTTTGCGCAGTAAACTCACCCAGCCAGTCAGTCAGTCAGTCAGTCAGTCAGTCAGTCAGTCAGTCAGTTAGTCAGTCTGGCTCTGCTGACTGGATGACTGACTGAAGGTCACTCAGTTTGCTTTTGTATGGCTTAATATCTGATGCTGATTGGTGGAGCGCACTGGTGTTCGCTCCAACTCTTTATTACCATTATATGCGAATACTGTAGTTGCTAAGGATGCTGTATTGAGCCCCGTTACAATTGTTACGGGATATCTCTCCTAGACTGTTGCTTAACCATCGTAACATATTTGCCATACTATATTCTATCCGTTGCTTAACCTACATGCTTAGTCTTATGCGTTAGTTGTATTACAAATAGTCGGAGTACCAAGAGAATATTAGTTTAAAGAACATCGAAAGGTTTTATATCTCAAAGTGCGTAACGGTTTCCACAACTATTGAAGTTACGATTGTTATACGATTATTAAAATATAATGTGTTTTAATGAATGAGTCAGTGAGATATTAAATAATTAAAAGAGTTATTAAAATAAAGATTACTGAAAGTAGAATGTGTTAAGTATAGAATAAGAGACAATAGATTAGTGTAGTAGTATGCCTATTTCATGCCGTGCAGTTGTATGTAATACTTATGCAGCCATACTTGCCCTGTCTGCATACTGTACATGCCTGTTGTGTGATGCGCGTGGTATGTACAGGTGGCCCAAAAGTTTATGTACACTTTTTGGCCATCTTTTTCGCGTGTGTAAAATCGTAAAATTACAACGGGACAATAATGGTCGTTCTGGAAGTTACCTGAACTGTCCAAAAATGCCCTCCGTTTTGTTCTAGATAATTATTTCTCGAGTTATACACATTAACGTACAAAAACACGTTTTTTATACTTTTCACGCTTATTTTCTCTTTAATCACGTTTTATTTCATGTGTTATTCATATTGACTGTGATATTTCAGCTTAATTGCTACAAATAAAGTAGAAAAAAATGCTAACTAGTAATTCACGCTACTTCAGGTTACCCAGAACAGGCAAGACCGTAAAAACATGAAACATTAGCTTCAGCCCTGTTTAAGTGCACGTGCATTGACCACAATCGGCTTTGTTGCGAAATTCAAAACCCCCAAAATTTTCCTAGATTTTTATCTAAACGCCAAATTTTTCTGCCACCAAAACTATTCTATATGATGTTTTCGATGAAAACAATGAAAGTTATGCTATAATTTTTTTTTATTTATCACTTTAGAACTTCCTTTATTCGGTAGTTATAATCATTTCATTGAAAATAGCCCTGATGCAAGCCGTTTGCAGTTCACATGCATTTGATTGAGGCTAGTATAGCATTTGACGCTGATGTTTCATGTTTTGACTGTCTTGCCTAAACTGGGTGATCTGAAGTAGCGTGAATTACTAGTTATCAATTTTTTTACTTTATTTGTAGCAATTACAATCGAATATCACAGTATATATGAATAACACATGATTTAAATTGTGAATAAGGGTGAAAACAAGCGTAAAATATAAAAAACTTGTTTTTTACGTTTGTGTGTATAACTCGTGAAATTTTTATCTGAGAACAAAACGGAGGGCAATTTTGGAAAGTTCAGGTAATTTCCAGTCTGACCATTAATGTCCCGTTGTAATTTCATGATTTCGCACACGCGAAAAAGACGGCCAAAAAGTGTACATAAACTTTTGGGCCACCCTGTATGTCTGTAAGCGCGCAACTGAATGGAATCACGAATGCAACTGACTGTTAAGTGCGTTGCTGCTGGTTTATGTATGTGCCATTATTTTTACCTAGTGCTCAGATGATTGGTTGTGCTGCGTTCAATGCTCCACCTATTAATTGTTACGGTAATGACTACCGTAATCCTAATAAGTCATGCTTAAGAACTTGACTTCATTAACTCACTCTGCACGTTTTGTAGTAGATACAACAATAAATTATGGAAATTCGGACTTTTGGATCATAAATCGGTGGTTCAGAAAATTCTTACACCGATCAGTGTCAATCTAACTGGCAACCTATTCTAAGAATATCGATCTTTTATTTTAACTAGTCAACAGTCGACCGCACAAGGTGTCCACACTGCTGCACTAGCATAGTACTCTATATTATATATGTAGATACACGCAAACATCTTCTTTAGTTATGCTTTTTAGCTGAATTCTACATACACATTAGATTTCGCACATAATTTTGTTTTTGAAATATTTTGTTTATCACTTTGTTTTTCTCTTTTATTCTGTATGATTTGAATGATTGGAATTAAAAGTGTAGATTAGACGATGGCAAGGTAGACTTCTGACGATGACGGAGCCTTGCCATCGGAACATTGGGTCAAGCCCTTTAATTCCGTCGAAACCCATTGTTCCTTACCTCCTATCCTACTGTTTCAAATTGTATGATTGTATAGACTTCTTTTATTTCCACCGGCGTTCATTGAGGAGGCGACGGATGCCTGTCATGGGCGCGTTGATCCTCAGTGTTCGCTTCAGATTAAATTTTGTTTGTAATTTTGTTTACTTCATAATGTATTTTGTCATATATTTCGCAAGTACCAATGCCATACTGGGTTCGCCTGGTCACTGGCATTTTGTTCACATGTGCTATACTGGGTTCGCCTGGTCCCTGGCACTTTGTTTACGTGTGCTATACTGGGTTCGCCTGGTCCCTGGCACTTTGTTTACTAATGGCATACCGGGTTCACCTGGTCCCTGCCATTTTGTTTCAATGTGATAAACCGGGTTCGTCTTTAACATAACACGTCACTTACGTTTATGGTTTGCTATCAATACAGTTCTTTTTCACTTTTATGTCGTCTTTATACAAATAATTTACGAAGATACGGAATACCAATAGTTTTTGTGCACTGGTGCTATTTATGTTCGTGTTAATTTTATTCGGTGAGTTTGTTAATAAAAATTTTTTTGCTCTGCCTGCCACCCCACCCTCTAACAGGCTACATATCAAAGTGCACAGCGTTCCTATACATCTCAGTCAAAAACAAAATATCTTATACATATCATGTCTCATACCTCACACCATAACCTTTGTGCCCGGCAGGCAGAAAAACCGTACGTCCTCGTTACAAACGACAATCACGAACTAATCGATGTTACACCAGGCAATAGCACTCAGTCTGGTATTTCAATGATATCTTGTCAACGCAAAATGTGTTTGACATGTGCTCAGAAATCTCCAGGACCTTTATTCAAGTCAGCCGTTACACATGATAACTTCTTGAGTTCAATAAATGTGCAAGCAAGTTGCACTGACTCGAACGTTATTTACCTCATCGAATGTCGTAAATGTGAAGCACAATACGTTGGAGAGACTAAACAGAAAGTTAAGTGTCGTTTCAGTCAACATGTCAATGATGTAAAAAGAAACAAGAAGCGGACTTTTCTCGTTCAACACTTTAACAGTGCTGATCATTCATCAAAAGACATGACCATTCGTGTGATCGATACAGTACCCGCTTCTAGCACTCAAAACGTGAAATCAGTACTCAGATTTAAAGAGCGAAACTGGACGCTAGCGTTAATATCGGCTTACCCTCTCGGTTTGAATGATAATGTACAAAACTTCGGCAACGTCAGTCAGTGGGAAGCTAGTACTAACACGTTCGAGAAACAAATACCCCTGTTTCGTGTTCCCATCGCAAACAAACGGCGTAAGAAAAGAAGAATAAAAAGACACCGTAGTAAAGTATGCAACACGAATTTCTTAGACGAACTTCAATTACTCTTTAACGACAACAAGCGTAAAGAAATTTACACGTTTTTACGCAGTACGAGTAAGCGAACTTTGAAGCATGCTTACAAACTCATCGAAAAAGATGGAACCAGCAAAGAAATGAAAATGATTATAATGGCGTATTACAGTGGTTTCTATGAACAGAAGAAACCAAAAAGGGATGAAACTAAATATGACCGTATTGTAGTCAACTATAACAGTCATGACATGATTAAGCTAAACATCAGTAAATTCATGAATCGCAATGAAATGCAACGATCCATCGGAAACCTTGACGTGAACAATCAACCTCTGACTAGAATCCAAACAGTTTACAGATATAAATCACCTATTGGTCGTCAGTTATTCACCTATAACAAGCTACTGAAAACAAATGATCTTCAGCAACTTCTGTTGATAGCTAACAACGATTGCAATTGTACATTATACAGTAAGTATATCAATCAAACAGTACAGCACGTAGTGACCGCTGACATGGACATTCTACAGAACAATAAGATGCAATCATTGATGGAATACGGTACCAATTATCGTATCAATTCAGATGGCATTACTAACAATGAACTTCAAGACATTAAAACGGTGATTGAAGAAACTTGTCGAAAAATTGCGAAACGTAACAAAGTTCGAAATATAGAAGAAGTGGTTAACACTTATTGCAACAAAGTTTCGAAATTCGTCAACACCAAATTGTCTGCTATTGAGCGCCCCAGATATGACGGTACAATAAGAAGCGTACGCACCAGCAAAGTATTTGACCATATGATTTGTACGTCCGTTGATAAAGCTGCTAACAATTTCGCTTTCACTTGCAAAAAATATTACATACGCTGCATTCTCAATGAAATGGGAATCGCTCTAGATGGCTCAGTAAATCCGGCAACAGCCACGTACGAAGTATACAATCGTAATGAAGCGGATGTTATATCTAGCCACTCACAATACATAAAGAAGATGATGGAGTTCGATATAAGCGCACAGAACATGAGCATACCTGTTTTGTATGCCATACCTAAACTTCATAAAAATCCTGTGAAATTCCGATACATCGCTGGAGCAGCTTCTTCTAGCGCTAAACCTGTAGCATTGATGTTACACTCGATACTTAAGCACATGAAAAATCATTTCATTCACTACTGCCAAACAGCTGAGCGAAGGAGTGGTTATAAGCTATACTTTTCGATTGATAACAGCGTTGCGGTAATCAATTACTTCAACAAATTCAATGTCGTTATCGATAGCATTGCTACATTCGATTTCAGTACACTGTACACAAAACTGAACCATACATGTATTAAGAGTAGCATGACAGAGTTTACCAAACTACTGTTTAATAACCATGGCAAACAATACATAAGCGTTCCGAAATCACAATACGGTAAACCATTTTACACTAATGAAACAAAGAACGACACAAATCGTTTATTATTTACACAGACTCAAGTTATCAACATGATATGTTTTATCATAGATGAAAGCTATGTACGCATCGGTGATCAAGTGTACAGACAGAAGGCTGGTATACCGATGGGCGGTAATGCTAGTCCTATGATTGCAGATATCACACTTTCTTGGCTCGAATTTCAATACATGAAAAAACACAAACCATGGAATAAAGAACAGTTCATTACTAGATATATTGATGACATTTTGTCTATTAACGTGGACTTTGAATCTCATGTGCAACTAATGTACCCACCAGAACTAGAACTCAACAAAGAATCTCCAAATAACAATGAAATCAGTTATCTCGATATAACGTTCAATACTGCTGAATCTAGTACCAAAATTTACAATAAAACTGATGTTTTTGATTTCGATGTCAATCGTGCATTTCACAATGATAGCTGCGTTCATCCTAAGCTCATCAACGGTGTTATTATAGGCCAGTTACTCCGATTCAGTCGTATTTCTAGCACTCTTCCTGGTTTTAAATTAACGTTGCAAAAATATACCGATCAGTTGAAAACCAAAGGCCATAATCCACATGACATCATTAACTCACTCTGCACGTTTTGTAGTAGATACAACAATAAATTATGGAAATTCGGACTTTTGGATCATAAATCGGTGGTTCAGAAAATTCTTACACCGATCAGTGTCAATCTAACTGGCAACCTATTCTAAGAATATCGATCTTTTATTTTAACTAGTCAACAGTCGACCGCACAAGGTGTCCACACTGCTGCACTAGCATAGTACTCTATATTATATATGTAGATACACGCAAACATCTTCTTTAGTTATGCTTTTTAGCTGAATTCTACATACACATTAGATTTCGCACATAATTTTGTTTTTGAAATATTTTGTTTATCACTTTGTTTTTCTCTTTTATTCTGTATGATTTGAATGATTGGAATTAAAAGTGTAGATTAGACGATGGCAAGGTAGACTTCTGACGATGACGGAGCCTTGCCATCGGAACATTGGGTCAAGCCCTTTAATTCCGTCGAAACCCATTGTTCCTTACCTCCTATCCTACTGTTTCAAATTGTATGATTGTATAGACTTCTTTTATTGCCCGTATCACTTGCTACTTGCTTGAGAAGCAACGCCCTCGTTGCTAAGTGCTACTTAACTTAGGTGCTACTGAAAATGCATATGTTAGTATGGAGAGGAAATGAATGTAATTTGAAATGAAATAAATGAGTAATAATGAATCACGAGATGATGATAAAGGTTGATGTGTACATATGATGGCGAGTGACTGCGAATGTTCATGATTGTCCGACTGTGCGCAATAGATGATGGCCAGTGCCCACGAATGTTCATGATTGTCCGACTGTGCGCAATAGATGATGGCCAGTGCCCACGAATGTTCATGATTGTCCGACTGTGCGCAATAGATGATGGCCAGTGGCTGCGAATATTCATGATTGTCCGAATGTGCGCAATAGATGATGGCCAGTGGCTGCGAATATTCATGATTGTCCGAATGTGCGGAATAAATGATGACCAGTGACTGCGAATGTTCATGATTGTCCGAATGTGCGGAATAAATGATGGCCAGTGACTGCGAATGTTCATGATTGTCCGAATGTGCGGAATTCATGATTGTCCGAATGTGCGCAATAGATGATGGCCAGTGACTGCGAATGTTCATGATTGTCCGAATGTGCGGAATAAATGATGGCCAGTGACTGCGAATGTTCCTGATTGTCCGAATGTGCGGAATAAATGATGGCCAGTGACTGCGAATGTTCATGATTGTCCGAATTAGCGCAATAGATGATGGTGATGTGGCGATATATACAGGGTTTACAGAATGCAGACAAATAGAAATTTTGTCGCGATATATTCGAACTTCACTCATACTTAGTTTCCTAATATGCTATGAAATGTCTGTTGTGCTCTGGTAATCACTCAATTTTCCTTCATCTTTCAATTTATACTTGAAAAAAGTGCCCTAAAAACGTACTGTGTGCCACAAAATATTAACCTTTATCCCAAGTAGCTCCTCGTATTAAGAAAGAAAGAATAAAGTGAAAGCGTTATTTTGAAAAAAGGTTATCCTAAACTGAGTGAACTTAACGATATGTTCGACTTTCTGCTGAAGTACGAACTTCAATTATAATTTGCACAGCTTCATGATTAAAATTTAATATTGTAATTGTAAAGTGACTGAATTAGCTGCCGAGCTGAAACTTTAAAAAAAAATACAATTGAAGCATTTTCATTAACGAAGAACGTTAGGAAAAATCAGTTCCAAACTATCCGAATTGCGTTAAAGAATTTCATTAAACAGTGCTTCGAAATCTTGATGAACACGAAAATTTATCGTGTGGAATTGAGCGCAGGAAGTTTTTCAGCAAGAAGGATTCACAGAATAGTGCAGTTAGTAAATTCGCGGGCGGCCGGCCTCCTTGATCATCGGTCCTGCCGAGGACGCGCGCTTGTGTTTCGAAAAATGATACTTTTGCCTGTTTCAAACTTGTTCTGCCTCTAGTTGAAAACATTATAACCAGCAGTGTCAAAATGAGAAGATACTGGTGTCATCAGGGCCCAAGATGCATAACAACCATCTTCCATTAAGGGTGCTTTCAGAGTAAAAAGGAAAGTAAAACGGAAAGTAAAATCTGTAAACCTATTGACTGAAAACAAAATTTCGGGAACAAAATTGACTTTCCGGTCAATTGGTTTACAGATTTTACTTTCCGTTTTACTTTCCTTTTTACTTTCCTTTTTACTCTGAAAGCACCCTAACAACACTTGATTGTGAAAATATTTTTGAGAAAGTCTCTTCAATGCGAAACAATTTGTCAGCTTTTTGAATAAATAGCGAAATTTTTATAAACATGTTCTCAATGTTGCAATGCATATTATACGTTACCCGAATTCAATCTGTTATCTGCCATTGCAATGCAACAGTAAAGTGTGTGGACCAAATATTTTGATGCATCGGGAAAGATTGAATGAATCCTTAGTAATCGTCGGCGGAAGTGTTTCTTCACAAGCATTTTTTTGTGTACCAATAAATTTTCGGTTGAAAAAAATGCAAATGCGGCTTGCGAGGGAATGTGTTTGGTTTAGGCTTACCGTTCACTACTCTGTGAACACAGTGTGATAATGATGATCGTGCTCCATATGACTATGCCGTCTGTTATTAT
>OZ038445.1:790901-798401 GCA_964036265.1 Daptonema setosum
TGATAAACCATACGATTACTGATGATAAACCATACGTTTCAGTTACTGGCACAAGTCGTTAGAGCATGTGAACCGAACTTCTTTGCTACATGTTTTCCTAACCGTTCATCATGTTCCGCGTGTAATGAACGTTAAATACGTCTTTTCTCGGTTGATAGTAGACGAAGTTCCTTGTTTATTTAGTTAGGACTGTAAAATAGTTCTTATTGAATGACAAACAGTTTCATTACGTATGAAAAATCTCCTTTTTCATAGATTTTTTTACTTTATTCTCATTTTTAACAATATGTGTTCATTATATCGGAAAACTAACATCAGATTCAAGGTGAACATTAATCACACAGTAAATTTTTTCGTAATTGGCCGATAAGAAGTGTTACGAGACTTTTGGCCACCCCTGTAAGACAGTTCTTTTTTAATTCTTAGTTTGAACCAATTTTTTAAACTGAATTAGTTTTTTTTAATTCCTCTGTTATGACAAAGTTTTTTGAATTTTTCGGAATGACACCATAACAGAGAATCTCTCCCCGCATGTTTTGATGCGTATGTATGTCGACCCACCATAACAGGCTCCGCCTCCATATCATAACCTTTTATACTACGGTGTTATGGTGGAGTATGCTCGGTCCTTCAGTTAGTTAGTTAGTTAATCAATCAGTTAGTCAATCGGTCAGTCAGTCAATCAGTCAATCAGTTAGTCAGTCAGTCAGTCAGTTAAATGAAAGTTCGTTTTCAGTTTGTTCAATTTTGTTCCGACCCGTTTCGAATTACGGTTTTCATGATGCGGTGTTTGGTTGTGCTATTGATGATGTGCCATGCGTTGCTGATCGTTGATCTGGCGTCTGCATGTTAGTAAGGCGTTTGTTCCACGGTGATCAATGGTCTGGTTTTTTCACACAAAAGTTTTAACCCGGTAATTCATCTACACAAAAGGTTGGATTTTCTTGTTTATAAAATGAACGCTAATACATCAGGCTTTTTCTCATTCTCAATATATACAAAATCGAAGAAAATGAGCATTATTTTTTAGTTACCGAATGTGAACAAGATAAATATGACGCGATTAAATGGGCCAAACTTCTCAAGAGGCAGGATGGTTTTATCCCAGATTGTGATTCGGAGGGTTGGAAAACTTCTTCGCTACAAAAATCTAAAACATTTTTTTAAACGTGTAACTAACGAACTACATTGGTAACAAAATTATGCAGGTAAATACGAAGCCAAACAATGCCACATTTTGCTTGGTGCTTGCTGGTGTGTAGATTTAAACACCGGTGAGAAAATCGGTGAAGTCAAAAATGGTCACTGCGATTAAAAAAACCGAACGTTAATCAGATTTGTGATAAAATTAGAGATCTATCGTCTCCATACATTGAAAAGTTATAAATATAATATCATTGTCAACTTCTATTCAATCCACGACTTCGATCAATTGATTGCTAGAGTTGTCGGTTAAAACAAACGTTATTTATTCACATCATTATCTATAACAACATAATAAAGCCCCCACACAGTTTGTGCCTGCAAAGCTGCCCACCATGCTACTCACTAGTGAAACATCACGCACATGCACAGCTCACAACACAACATTTCCTAATCAGAATTATATTGCGTGTGTCTCAGGATGTTTCTCTAATGTTTCATTAATGGGAAGTTTCGCACACGGTTTTGGGAACGTGTGTTGGCTATACTACTCGTCAAGCGTTTTGCAAAATGCATAAAATGTTTAGGAAAATCATGAATGACAAAATCTTATTTGTGAAACTGGTTATTTCGAAGAAAGGTGTGACTAGTGTGTTTAGAAAGGGCTAGTGTTATTTTTGAAGAAAAATAATAAGAGGCAAGTAATAAATACACAAATTTAATTGACAAAATTGTGTGTTTACTGATTTTATTGCCACGGTTGGATGAAATGTGTAAAATAGTAGTCGTACTCCGACACACGCTAGAGTGATTTGCATACAACCACAATCGGATTAAATAACCTTGAAACAGCAAATAAGCTTGGATCTCTATTTGATTTAGGTGTGACAGAAAACTTTTTCTTCAGATTAGACTTGGGCTTAGGCTTAGGTTAAGGCATATAAGAATGCATTGCGTCCAAACCTGAAACCAAAGTTTTATGCCCCTCATGCCAGAACGCATGAACGCCGAAATATGAGCCAGTGACTAAGCCTAAACTCATTACTAAGCCGAAGCCTCAACATAAGAGAAAAAAATATAGAACTTTTGTTCAGTTTGCAAATTGACGGTAATTCAATTCGATTGTGGCGGTGTGCAACCCGCTCTAGCATTCGTCTGACAGCATAGTGGACACTGTTAGATGTGTCGTCTGATTCAAGTGACACGGTTGAATAAGTTGTCTGACTTACTTGAAACGCTTCAATAAGTAATCTGTAATAATTAACACTTGACAGGAACAGAGTTGCATAATTTGTCTGAAATAATTGGCAGAATCGGATTAGTAGTTCGCAATACAAGGTGTCCCATCCTTAACCGCCGATGTTGTATGGCTTCGTGTTTGAGTTGTGCTAGGTGCTATATAACTGCAAATTCATTTTTGAATAAAGAAGTTTTTGGTTATTTGTTTGACACCTATCAGAAGTTAATTGAAAGTCTGTAGCTGATTTTTCAAGCAATCGAAAAAATGCCCGTTTTTTGGACTATTTTTTTAGTTATGTAAAATTTTTTGTTAAGAATTTTAATATCATGGCATTGCAAGATCAAAGAATTACAGGAAATAGCTCAACACAGACTGGAACAGAAAAAATAAACCCGTCGACTCAATTTTAGAATTTAGTACCTCCTGGATCCCGCCATCGTTTCCAGCAACCTGGCACAGCTTCCACGGCTGCATAACTTGACCACATGAGAATTGCACCCATCTCTTGAAGGATACAGAGACGTGAGTGGCCCTAATTCTCGGAACTCTAAGGATATACGTGCTCCTGGAGCCAGGAGTCCAGAGGGACCAATATAAGGGTAACCTGGTAGGCCAGGAACCAGGAAAGGTCTCATTGAGTCAATCACGTATGATAGGGACATAAAAACATCCTGGTTTCCCTGCATAAGTAGTTGTTGCCTCGTCTAACGCAGGTTTAAGAATTTGGGAAGGTGACTTGTTGTGTTTGTGTTGTGACTTGTTGACGGTGTTCTGGCTCATCATGCCAGCATCACCCGGGATAGGCTCAATGAAACCTTTCCTGATTTTTGGATCAGCAGAGAAGGGCTTATGTTTTCAACCAGGTCTCGCAGACGTAACTCCTATGAATTTCAAGCTCAAGACGATTTTAAAAAGAGCATATTTCAGAGGCGATGCAAGAATATGGCCCAGTCAAGTCTCTTTATCATTGAAGAGATGGTGCGACTTCAATGAACAAAGGTCATGCAGCCGTGGATAATGTGCCTCTTCACTTTGAAATTTGAGCACTCAAAACACTCAAAACAAAACACTCAACAATTTGACAATTTTCTTGTCGGTGTTTTTATCTGTTCTATCTTCAGTTTTGCTATTTTCTGTGATGCTTTGCTCTCACACCTGTCCCAGTAGTGCGTTCCCCGGCTCAGTCATGGGGGGGGGGGTGACAGTGCCGGGAAGCCGACTGAGCCGGGGAACGGTCCCGATTGTGCCGGGGAGCTGACTGTGTCGGAGCCGACTGTGCCGGGGAACGGACCCGACGTGCCGGGGAGCCGACTGTGCCGGGGAGCCGACTGTGCCGGGGAGCCGACTGTGCCGGAGCCGACTGTGCCGGGGAAGTTGGGGGAAGTTTCCATACGACACCCGACTGTGCCGGGGAGGTTGGGGAAAGTTTCTATACGTCACCCGACTGTGCCGGGGAGGTTGGGGAAAGTTTCTATACGACACCCGATTGTGCCGGGGAGGTTGGGTAAAATTTCTATTCGACACCCGACTGTGCCGGGGAGGTTAAAGAAAGTTTCTATACGACACCCGACTGTGCCGAGGAGGTTGGGGAAAGTTTCTATACGACACCCGACTGTGCCGGGGAGGTTGGGGAAAGTTTCTATACGACACCCGACTGTGCCGGGGAGGTTGAGGAAGTTTCTATACGACACCCGACTGTGTCGGGGAGGTTGTGGAAAATTTCTATACGACACCCGACTGTGCCGGGGAGGTTAAATAAATTTCTATGCGACACCCGACTGTGCCGGGAAGTTTCTATACAACACCCGACTGTGCCGGGGAGGTTGGGGAAAGTTTCTATACAACACCCGACTGTGCCGGGGAGGTTGGGGAAAGTTTCTATACGTCACCCGACTGTGCCGGGGAGGGTGGGGAAAGTTTCTATACGACACCCGACTGTGCCGGGGAGGTCGGGGAAAGTTTTTATTCGACACCCGACTGTGCCGGGGAGCTTGGGGAAAGTTTCTATTCGACACCCGACTGTGCCGGGGAGGGTGGGGAAATTTTCTATACGACACCCGACTGTGCCGGGGAGGTCGGGAAAAGTTTTTATTCGACACCCGACTGTGCCGGGGAGCTTGGGGAAAGTTTCTATTCGACACCCGACTGTGCCGGGGAGGTTGAAGAATGTTTCTATACGACACCCGACTGTGCCGGGGACGTTGGGGAAAGTTTCTATACGACACTCGACTGTGCCGGGGAGGTTGGAGAAAGTTTCTATACGACACCCGACTGTGCCGGGGAGGTTGGAGAAAGTTTCTATACGACACCCGACTGTGCCGGGGAGCATATTTACAGAAAATACAAAAAAATTGTCAACAATAAAACTTTTCTCAAAACTATGGTTTCGCACAAGTGAACGAAAAACTTTGTGACTAAAAAAAATTTTTTTTAAAATAAAAACGAATCATAAATTAGAGAAAAAAAGGATTGCCTGTTATGAAGAAACTATCCCCTTATAGCGCTCTTATTTGCATTAAGAAGTTCCCATTGTTTGTATGGCTTCAGCTTAGTAATTATCACAGACTGTTCCTTCTAAGCGAGATCGCCGAGTATGAGGCTAAGAGTTAGTTTTCGGTTTAGGCTTAGGATTAGGCTTAGGGTTCTTCAAAGGCTAAGCCTAAGCCTAAGCCTACACTAAAACCTAAGTTTTATGCCCCCGCCTTGGACCGTTAGCACCGCGAAGCGGAGGTGTTCAGCGTGGTTTTTCATGTCACCACAAGCCGAACCGTTAGCCATAGGTAAAACACTCATGTTTTTATAACATGTTTTTTTCATGGAAATACGTGAATTATCGAAAAGTTGAAATAAATTTTTGAATTTTTTTAATTCTAACTTTGAACGTTATTTTAACCATTCAATAATCAACGTATTTCCATGAAAAATACATGAAAAAAATCAGCAAAGCAAGCTTAATTTTATGACAATAAAAATTCCAACAAAGAAAATTATTTTATTAAATATTTTCGGTAAAAAAATTTATTTGTTCATTTGTTCGAAACCATCCATCCATTCACGGAAAAGTTTTACTGCCGAAACTTTTTTTGTAGTTTCTGGAAATATGCTGCCGGGGAGGTTGTGGAAAATTTCTATACGACACCCGACTGTGCCGGGGAGGTTAAAGAAATTTCTATGCGACACCCGACTGTGCCGGGGAGGTTGGGGAAAGTTTCTATACAACACCCGACTGTGCCGGGGAGGTGGGGGAAAGTTTCTATACAACACCCGACTGTGCCGGGGAGGTTGGGGAAAGTTTCTATACGTCACCCGACTGTGCCGGGGAGGGTGGGGAAAGTTTCTATACGTCACCTGAGAATGTGATTGTTATGTGATGATGATTGATAGGTGATCGGTCAAGTATTGTTATATGATGCCATGTATTGACAATGGTCGACTGTGTATTGTAGAGTGCATCACAATGACGCACTCATAAAAACTCAAATCGAACAGTTCATTTCCGATGCCTGTTTACCAGAATTCCGGCTTCAGCTTGAAGTCTAAATGCTAAATACATTATGAACCTTGAAATGCCATCTATTTGACGGAACAAGGATGAAATTCATTAGAACATTCATTATTGTTATCATTGCCAAACAATTTGTTTGACCGTTCACCGTTCACGTGGCCGGCACAGTCGGGTCACGTATAGAAACTTTCCCCAATCTCCCCGGCACAGTCGCGAGTCATATTGAAACTTTCTCCAACCTCCTCGGCACAGTCGGGTCACGTATAAAAACTTTCCCCAATCTGCCCGGCACAGTCGGGAGTCGTAAGCAAACTTTCCCCAACCGCCCCGGCACAGTCGGGTATCGTATAAAAACTTTCCCCAACCTCCCCGGCACAGTCGGGTGTCGTATAGAAACTTTCCCCAAGCTCCCCGGCACAGTCGGGTGTCGAATAGAAACTTTCCCCAACCTCCCCGGCACAGTCGGGTGTCGTATAGAAACTTTCCCCAACATCCCCGGCACAGTCGTGTGTCGTATAGAAACTTTCCCCAACCTTACCGGCACAGTCGGGTGTCGTATAGAAACTTTCCCCAAGCTCCCGGGCACAGTCGGGTGTCGTATAGAAACTTTCCTTAACCTCCCCGGCACAGTCGGGACCGTTTCCCGGCACAGTCGGCCCCGGCACAGTCGGCTCCCCGGCACAGTCGGGTCCGTTCCCCGGCACAGTCGGCCCCGGCACAGTCGGCTCCCCGGCTCAGTCGGCTCCCCGGCACAGTCACCTCCCCATGACTGAGCCGGGGAACGCACTACTGGGACAGGTGTGTTTGCTCTTTTGGTGCCCTTATATTACAATTCTTGACAAGACAAATGTACATAAGGAAATCAGCTGATTTTTTTATTGTTCGTTAGCTACATCGTTCAAATAACTTCTGGTAGGGGTCAAACAACTTTTCAAAACCTTCTCTATTTGAAAAGGAAATTTCAGTTATATAGACCCAGTACAAGTCAAACACGAAGCCGTCAACATCGCTGGCTAAGGATGGAACACCCTGTACAGTACAGAACCAAAAAAATGTGTCCACAACCGCGTGCCACCGGAGAATCCACACTGCGCGCTGATTGGTTGGATGGCGTGTTAACAGAAAAAATTTTGGTTTCCTATCCATTTGATCACTCGAAGACATAAGTCAAAGATATTCAAAGATAAATTGAATAGTTTGCGTTATACTTAGCATTTAGTTTCTTGCGCTTTCACTATTCATTGTTTCCCCAGATTCCCAATAATCTGCCCATTGTTTTTTTTTGTTATAAACACGTAAAGGTATAAAAATATCTTCGTTAGAAGCCACTGAACAATAGAAACACCTCAAACAGCGAACAAATAATTGATGGGGTTCTTGTTCCAGTTGCATTGAGAAAAAAAATCTACAACACGGTTTGAATGAAATACATACAGTATATGCAGGGTGGCCCAAAAGTTTATGTACATTTTTTGACCATCTTTTTCGCGTGTGTAAAATCGTAAATTCACAACGGGACATTAATTGTCGGATTGGAAATTACCTGAACTTTCCAAAAATGCCATCCGTTTTGTTCTCAAATAATTATTTCACGAGTTATACATACGAACGT
>OZ038445.1:803401-866491 GCA_964036265.1 Daptonema setosum
AACAATTTACCTTTGAACAATTTACCTTTTGAACAATTTACCTTTTGAACAATTTACCTTTTGAACAATTTACCCTAACCCTTTTAAATAGTCCGATCCTGAAAAAGCAGGAAACAAGATTTGCGATGAACCAGGAAAAAAAGTTTGTACTTCATTAGGTCAAGAATCAAACCAAACTTAATTGGGACTTTTCGATGAAAAACAAATCCCCTTTATTTCGTCTAGCTCGTTGTGAGCATTTATCCTTTTACTCCGGTTTGTGTGAAAAGTCTGCTACGATTTTTTTATTTCATTTTCATCCAATAATGATTGGAAATATTTATAAGATACTTATGTTTTAAAATTGAATACCAGCATTTTGAATGAGGAATCTGAATGATAATGAATCTTACCACAACAGTCGTGAAAAGTCCCAAATATGTGTCGTTTAATTTGGTTCGATTCTTGATTTAAAGAAGTACAAGCTTTTTTTTCGTGATTCATCGCAAATCTTGTTTCCTGCTTTTTCACAATCAGACTAATTAAAATATGAGAACGAAATTTCTTGTCTCAAACTTTTTCACGATTGGAATAGCCAGGATCGAACCATATCCGTTACTCACCATGCCTTCAGGGCATTTTTAGTGGCTTGTATGCATATATGTACAGGGTGTCCCACGTAACTTGCAATATTCTGCGAGGCCGCCAAAATTTTTGTGGTTAAGCTATTTAAAAAATTAAAAAAGCAAATTAAAGCCCGTTTTATAAAGTTTTTTTCGCCGCATACTAGAAGTTCATAGCTATTACGCAGATCGAAATATTTCCATTTCACCAAAAGTAGTCATTTTCAGTTTCAAGTCTCAGTGGGCTCGGTGATTAACAGTACCGGTTGAAACCTATTTAAATAACTTTATCTTGTCAAGAAGATTAAAAGCTGATCATTTCCCGTGTAATTAAATGTGAAAATTAGTTTTCTGATTCAAAATACTGTTTTGAGAATAAATCGGTAAATTTGTCTTGTTTGTGATTTTTATGTCTTTTGATGACTCCTGCGTGGTTTCGATCGATTATCCAACGTATAAATATGTCCCTTCGGATCTAAAAAAACACATTTATTAATAATGATCACACACACTTTTTTTCAGACTTATATCAACTTTTCAATGAAGTACTGGGTTTTTAGAACAAATTTTAGAGCCCCCGATGAGACTTCAAAAACTTAAAATGACTACTTCTGGAAAAGTAGCCATAACTTGAGCACTGTTTGTACAATGAACCTCTGGTAAACAGCAAACAAAACTTTACAAACTGGACTATCATTTGCTTTTTTAATTTTCAAAATAGCTCCACCACAAAAATTTTTGTGGCCTCGCAGAATATTGCAAGTTACGTGGGACACCCTATATGTGTATGCTACATATGTGTAGACAGTTATAGAATCGATTTTAGTTGTTGACGTGAAACTATTGACGATTAATAGGGCCGTAGGGCACGTAAACTTATTCCTCATGTCTTTTTTCGTCTGTAATCCAAATTTGTTGAGTAGTTCAGAATGGCGATTACAAAACTTTTTTTATAATTTTCAGTATGTCAGTCAGTCAGTTAATGAGTTCGAGCCGCCATGGTTGCATTCGGTAGTTTGTAACCATGAACGATCACTTGATACTATTTTCGAGAGTTTTAACAATGAATACAACTAAAATGTTTGAAAATGGTTTGTTTCATTTCATACATTATGGTACATAGAATGGTACATTCAGTTCTTAACCATGTTTTTTTTATCACACAGTGAACAAAAATTGGCGAAACATTTCTTTGACTTGTAAAAACAGAAAAAAATGTCGATTAGAACTTTCAAACACCTGATTTTGTAGGAAAATACTTAGTCATTCAAATGCGCTATACCGCTGTCACACATCTTTTCTCTAACTTACACAGTAAATACTCAAACAAGCAACCTTTGTGGCCCACCCTGTACGTATAATCTTGCTTACCTTCTGCGTTCTGCGTATTATCAGAGAATTTATTCAGTACGTGTAAGAAATAAGTGCTTTCAACAGCTTTTATAAATTTTGCACAGTAAACTCAGAAAGTCAGTCAGTCAGTAAGTAAGTCAGTGAGTGAGTGAGTCAGTCAGTTAGTCAGTCAGTTAATGAGTTCGATCCGCCAATCTTTCTGTAGTCTGTAACTATTAATGATATCTAGACAATATTTTCGAGCGTTATTAACATAAGTTAACTAAAATGATTGAAAATGGTTTGTTTCCTACATTAGGGTAACGTATCTGGCTTTCTATAAAGCACATAAATATGCACTTCGTTCAGTTCTTAACCATTTTTATCACACACTGAGCAAAAATTGGCAAAAGGAAATTAGGATATGGCTGATTGCCCGGCGTCAACCCGGCTGTTAGTTGAAAGGTTGGTTAGCCAACGTACACAGTATTTAATCGGTATTTTTTATTAGTTTAAACCACCAGTTCATACGAGCACAATACGACGGACATCAAATCATTATGGAATCGCGGCTTTATTTTATAAATATTATCATTCAATACATTATTATATATTACATAATTATTAATATACTTTACTTTCAGATTCCTCAACAACAACTCTCAACTTCCAAAAACAATTTTTTTTTATAAAACCCGAAAACATCGCTGGTCGTCTAATATCACATATTTTCTAGCATAATAAGCTCACCTGATCATTGAATACAAAGGTACATAAAGTGTCTTACGGTAATTACATAAACACACCTACTTACAGGTGATTACACCTACTACTCCTCCTTGGCTCATGGGGGTCCATGGCGAGGATGGTGAACAAATAAATGAGTGGTAAAAACGCAAATAGAGACAAAGCACAGACCAAATATCACTTCTAAAGACAATCAACAGTATCTCAGGTAAAAAAATAATCTAATAAAATGTTCACGTAATATATAGCATAGAATGAATCACACTAACTATAAAACTATTAATCACGATTCTGGAATAGACGTTTTACAATTATAAGCATGCGCAGGGGGAGGAAACAAGTAATTATGATTGATGGGAAGTAGTGACACAAACGATAGGTAATTGGTTAGATGTGGTTTACACAAAAAACATGACCAAGTACAGTAATGTATATCAGAATACGGTAGCTTTGTGATGGATTAGGTTGGCAAGATATAAACGGAAACGTTAGTACGAAAACGATAAGAGTGGTACAATGGAAACACCATAATAAATGACAGTGGATTTATCATAGATGTGTACGACGATTATTCATGCCATTGTGACATGAGACGGGATGTATTACTTACATACGCGCATGTGCGATCACAATGCGCGACAGTACCCTGAGTCGACCGGTTGAGCGCTAAATACACCCGGTGGACCATTATAACTGGCATGTGAACCATCCAAAGTGCCCGAAACTCACGGACAATGCGCCACTATATGACCCTCTTGACCACACGAATAACACATGCTCGGACCTTGAGCACGGGCACCCGTATACCATTGGTTAGAGCCTTCACCACCAGCTCTTTGAGACGGTTCACAGTCAAACCTAGACTGCATGTGTCTGCCATTAGGGTACATTTTGTCAATTTCCTCCTCTTTGACAATCTCAGTCACCACACGATCAAAATCCAGCGTAGGATCCTGATCAGCTTTAGCCGCAATCCTTTTGTATGCCACATTAGTCAGACCATCCAACAAACGCCCTATTAAAACACCACGTCTATGAATTTAAGGACAGTCCTCACCAAACGGACAGCTGGCCTTCAACCTGGCAGCAAACTCCTTGACCGACTCGCTCTGTCGCATGACTGAAAAGCTATGACGCGTTTCCTGCACCGCTGCTCGCTACCATACCGATTCACCAGCACGCGTACGGCTTCATCCCTGCTCGGTTCGTTTACCATTTCCAAAAAGTCACGCCTAGCTCTGCCTTGCAAACAGCTTATCAAATGCTCCAACTTGAAACCATCACACACATTAGCCTTCTCCAATCTGTCCTTCAGAGCTGACAACCAAAAATTAAACTCCCGTTCATTTGATCCATCGAACCGATCAAACGTTCCCATGCGTAGCATCTGCTCCTGGGGGCGACGCTCACTCAACTCCGTGCTCTCAGCCATACGCTCGTAAGTTTATCGACAACATTTAGCACTGAAACCTCCACAGTACTAGGGCTGATCTCTACCGACTGACACCTTTCGCCTAAATGCTGCTGCGATACGGTATTATCACCATTAACACCGTGCGTTCCATGACTGACAACCGGTCCAGTATTGGCAACAAACTGGGCCATTGACACTGGATGACCCTGCGGTGGCGCAACTTTGCCAACAGACTTGAACAAAATAGCGTATGACGGCGTGTGTTGTTGGAACGCAACATTGCCAACAAACTCGGACAATGTCGAGACGGCCCTTGATGATACATCGCACCTTTGCCACTAACACCGGGCAAATTTGCGGACGAACCTTGTTCTCGATGCGTAAAATTGCCACTAACACCGGGCAAAATTACGGTCGGCTTTTGTTGTTGTAGCGTAACTTCACCACTAACACCGGGCAAAGTCACGGACGGCTCTTGTTGTTGTTTTGCAAAATTGCCACTAACACCGGGCAAAGTTACGGATGGATGTTGTTGTTGATGCGTAAAAATGCCACTAACACCGGGCAAAATTACGGTCGGCTTTTGTTGTTGTTTCGTAAAATTGCCACTAACACCGGGCAAAGTTACTGACGGCCCACGTTGATGCGACGTACCTTTGCCACTATCACCGGACAAAGATACGGGCGGCCCACGATGATGCCGCACATCTTTGCCACTAACAGCGGACAAAGATGCGGCGTTGCCACTAACACCGGACAACGACTTAGCCAACTGACTAACTGATCTCACATGGAAGTTTTGACTAACTCAACCACCGGAGTCGGCTGACAACAAGGGCATCACTCCTTGGGTCAGAGCACATGGACCGACCACTTTACTAAACTGCTCTAAATTATCTGCAATGCCTACCGACTGCGACTGCATGGACAAGGACGATCGCTCACTCGCAAACAATGGATTCAGTCCTCTGTATGAACCATCTGACGACTCCTCACCATAGACTGAATCGGCCTCCGAGCGCTCGTACACCTGCACCATCGATGGATCCCATGGTATTTCTGGAACTAGAGAAAATATACGGTCGACCCTTGATAACATCCATTTTATAGATTCAGAATACATACCGGATGTTGGTTCACGCGGCAAAGATAAATAGGCCAATTGAGGGAGAAGTTTCAGAATCTCCATCATTAATTTCACAGACTTGGCCATGAATGACTCATTTACATTACAGATTAGATAATCGCACCAATTATTCATAAACTCGCGATTAACAACACGAAATCCGAACTCGAAACTATCCTCCATCGTAAATCAATCAAAAAAAAACACCAAAACTAATAAAAAATATCGAGTAACCCAACAAATAAAGTATACGTAGTTTACGTAAGCTTTAAAGTTTGAATCCAGAAGCATCAGTAAGGAAATCAGGATATGCCTGATTGCCCGGCGTCAACCCGGCTGTTAGTTGAAATGTTGGTTAGCCAACGTACACAGTATTTGATCGGTTTTATTTATTAGTTTAAACCACCAGTTCATACGAGCACAATACGACGGACATCAAATCATCATGGGATCGCGGCATTATATTATAAGTATTATCATTCAATACATTATTATATATTACATAATTATTAATATACTTAACTATCAGTTTCCTCAACAACAACTCTCAACTTCCAACAACAATTTAATATTTTAGAAAACCCGAAAACATCGCTGGTCGTCTTATATCACACTACCGTACCATACCCAAACATAACGGCAAGTTTGGTCAAGTAGGTGTCAACTTTGACCCTAAATTCCTAACATGGCCACCATAGACGAAAGATGCCGTATGCGGCAATGGATGGGCTGTTGGTCGGTCATCATCACCCCGGGAATCCACCCCCGCGCATCGCTCTGTAGATCAGTGAAAAATTCGATTTTCTAAAAAAAATTGTCAAATTTGCTTAAAAATTATCTTTTTGTTGTGAAAACCAAGTCATAATTTTTTCTCCAGATTTCTATTTGAACATGTTATTATATGTACATCTCGTTAATCAAATCTATCACCTACATTTTGAGCCCTACATGTTGACATTTCGACCATTTTTCAAAATTATAACTCCTATTGAATTATGTTCTCTATATCCTGAACTTTATGTAGAAAGAATTTTTTCTAAATTGAATGGATTTTCCACAAATGGGAAACAAAAGAAAAATTTTGTAGTTTCTGGAAATATGCTGCCTGGAAAGCACGCGTCATCATGCGACACGGACACTTTCAATGGCGTCCGTCAGTGATAGAGTCATAAAATCACTAAATCAATTGCATATTATGAAAGTAGATTCAATTCCACGTGTTTTGAGCTTTTTTTAACCGCATTTGATAAAATATTCAATATAGAAATCAACCCGAAATTTTTTTAACGTTAACTTAAAAAAAACGAAATTTTTGCGTTGTAAGCCAGCAAAGCGGGCTGAAAACGGATGTGTCATGCAATATGAAGTAGTTAATTCTAATTTATCAGAAATGAAATTTTCTGCAACGTTTATACTGGTGTTAACTGTTTTGAACAGTCTTTTTAATCGATTTTCGACTGAAACTCAAGAATGTCGGTTGTTGGTAAATAAATACCTTCATTCCTATTAAATCGTTCAAATAGGTTCGAAATGTGTTTGCTGATTAGTTTTTTACAGATGTTTGATATTGTTTCCTAACCATACTGTATCAAAGTCTAAAGGACCTGCTGATTGCCAGGCAACTCTGGGAAAGTATGCATAAAACTATGCGCCGCTTTATTGTTTCAAATTGAACTGATGTCTATCGAGGAAACAACAAATCAATCCCTTATAAATTAAAGTTTTGTACGTTCGTTTACCAAGTCTCAAAACGTGAAAAAATATTTTTCGTATTATACCAAATTGGATTTCGACATTTATATTCAAGATGAACCCACGGTGGCGATTTCTTCTCTCTAAAACTAAAACTTCCATAATCAAGATGTCGAAGCAGTAGAAAGCAGTTCATAATAGCAAAACTCAACCTCGTTTTCCCACTACGGAAATGAGTGAGCCAATGAGTGATCGAACGAGGAAATCCCTGAGTGAATACGGGAGCTTATGGTACAGATGAGTGTTACCAAACACTATAGAGTGTTACCCACTACTATAAAATACTAACTATTAAAAATATAATATAATTCTGACATTAGGTATTCAGGTATAAAGTAAAATATTCACCAGTTCATACACACGCTTCCACCTTCCGAAAAGGCCTTTTTTCGGGATATCTTTGTCAGTCAGACTGATATACGAGTGAAACCTGCATGATTCAATGCGAAATATATACAATAGGAAATCAGATTTTCAGGCGGTTCTATCCACCATTTGAGAATATAACTCCACTTTTTACAACCGTATTCCATCCCGTTTTCGTTCGTTTCCGGAACGTCTGTCTCCCTCCACCATGTACATTGTGTTCCATACGTACAGTACATATGTACATAGGTACAGTAAGTATGCAAAGGTGGAAACGTTTTTAACAACAGATCTGAACGATCTATGAATGAGACGTTCATGACTCCTTCGAGTTTCATTTTAGAGTTACAAGAACTTCAGACAAAAATCATTTGTGCAGGTTGACCCCGTCGTGTAGGTGAGGTTGCATTACATACGCACTTGTCATAAAATAATAACACGAATCAGCGGAACCATTAAACACATACACACGATACTCGTGAAAAGAACTTTACGGAGTCACCGAGTTTGTGAATAAACGAGGGAGTTGATTACTAGATCACTTAAAACGGTAGCTAAATGAAATGATTTGAAACTAATACAATGCAGCTGCCAACAGTATTCAGTCATTCGATAAAGCACTGGAATCGTACCGCGGAAACAACCATCAAATTCTCTAAGTATTATACGTACGTAGTACATGTATGTACGTACATAGGTACAGTATGATTATGAAACAATATAAAATATCTTTAAGAAAAACTAACCAGCAAACACATTTCGAATCTATTTGAATGATTGTTTAGGAAAGAAGGTATTTTCCACCGTTTATTTACCAACAACCGACACTCTTGAGTTTCAGTCGAAAGTCGATGAAAACTTCCTGTTCAAAACAGTTAACAACACCAGTATTAACGTTGCAGGAAGTTTCATTTTCGATAAATTAGAATTAAATACTTCATTTTGCACGACACATCCTTTTTCACCCCTCTTTGCTGGCTTACAACGCAAAAATTTCGTTTTTGGCAAACATAAAATTCTTGGGTTTTCATCGATTTTTGGTCATTCTCAGCCTTCTAGCCCTATTTATGTTGTTTTGAAGGTTTGTTTACTAAAGCATCTAAACGTATGACATCATTACTTTGTTTATCAGGGAAACGTATTATCATGCATGAAATACTAATCATGCATTGAAAAAATTAGTAAATTTAGAACTTTTGGCAAAAATTGGTCCCGTCAGAAAGCAAAAAAAGTTTTTACATGTGGGGAGGGAATATTACGTTACATTGTTGAAGGTCTACTGTAGGGGCATTACTCGGTTTGTGTGAATAAATCTCACAATATTTTCTTTATTTTGACATTTATGTCTTCAAATTGACAATTTTTAGATAAAAAGTTAACGTTAAAAAATTTTTGGGGTTGATTTCTATATTGAATATTTTATCAAATGCGGTTAAAAAATTTCAAAACACGTGGAATTGAGTCTACTTTCATAATATGCCATTGATTTAGTGATTATATGACTCTATCACTGACGGCCGCCATTGAAAGTGTCCGTATCGCATGATGACGCGTGCTTTCCAGGCAGCATATTTCCAGAAACTACAAAATTTTTCTTTTGTTTCCCATTTGTGGAAAATCCATTCAATTTAAAAAAAAATCTTTCTACATAAAGTTCAGGATATAGAGAACATAATTCAATAGGAGTTATAATTTTTTCAGGAAGGTTCATTACTTTTTTACGTGTCGGAATATAGCTCCTAGAGGGGGCTAACGGAAATTAGTAGCTAACGCGCTTGTCCTCGCTATCGCTCGGACAAGCAAGCCTTACGATAGGTTATCGGGGGTTAACGAACAGTAGAACTTCATAGGAACAGTGTATGATCAAAATGAGCGAAAAATAATTCAGTGAGATTCGAACCCTTACCCCATCGTTCAAAAGAGTGACGCGCTTAACCACTATGTCACGCTGGCTAACATGTTCAAATAGAAATATGGAGAAAAAATTATGTCGTGGTTTTCACAACAAAAAGGTAATTTTAAGCAAATTTGAATTTTTTTTGAAAATCGAATTTTTCACTGATATACAGGGCGATGCGCGGGAGTGGATTCCCGGGGTGATGATGACCGACCAACAGCTCATCCATTGCCGCATACGGCATCTTTCGTCTATGGTGGCCATGTTAGGAATTTTGGGTCAGAGTTGACACCTACTTCACCAAACTTGCAATTATGTTTGGGTATGGTACGGTAATTTTTTTCAAATCAGGTAGCTCAAAATGACTGCCGTGAAACGTAGAATATGTATATAAAATTTCAGCTCATTCCATGTGGTCTATAAAATTTTATGCGCAGGACAACACAAAAAAATTCGGAGAAAAATTTTTATTCAAAAAGTTGATTTTTCAAGTTTTGATCTAAAATTTTTATCAAAAGCATGCTCCTAAGCTCAAAAAATTTTGGTTCCAGAATGACTACTATTAGGGGTATCAAAAACCGCAATAAACCAGGAGATCGTTATTTGGGCCACGAACTCCATACAACCCGTAGATTCTCTCAGACCATGCGTTATAAATGAAAATTTGGAATCAAATGTGACTGAAACAGCGTGAGTAAGTGAATTTGAATTTTCACCGGTTTTTGGCGGTGCATAAATATTTTTTTAAGAATACGCAAAGAATCATCTTTTCTGCATTCGATACAGCTTCAGTCATTCTAGACATTCAGATAATACAATGGGTCTCAAGGGTTTAAACCTTGAGATAATCTAATTTTCGAAAGAGCAAAAATCGTCAAAAACGTTGAAACCTTCTATATCAGTTTCTTCAAGTTTTCGTCAAAGTACGATGATTTTATCGGAAAATGTATCGGAGAGAGGTCATATTGAAATTATATTCCGCAAATGATAGGCAGTTTTTCATAACGATGCAATCACCTCAAAACGAGTCCGGTCCGATCACCTTAATCCGGTCGGCCCAACTTGCTGACACCCTTTTCGCCGAGAAAAAAAAACGGAAAATCGCATTTTCATCGTTTTTGGACCTGAAAAATGAAAAATCATCCCTACCGGATTAAAAATAGCCAGGGAGATGTAAAACTGCTCGAGAAAACCGATAAAACAGACTAGAAGTCGATACGAATAGGCTAGATCGAGATACTCGCAAAAAAGCTTATCTCAATCGAACCATATTAAGGGAACGGCCTGGCGGCCGTCCCTTGATAAAATCACTCAAAAACTGAAATTTTGACTGCGCTCGTGCGTTTATACTCACTAAACCAGCTGCACCCGTAGATTTGCACCCGTAGACTGCACCCAAATCTGCGCTGCGCCTGCACTCAAGTATAAACGGGGCTTTAGGAATTTTCTTGAAGTGGCTCATGAAATCAGAAAAAAGTCAATTTGAACTTTTTCACACATAATTTTGTAGACAAAAACGTAGTCATTCGAATACGCTATAAGCTGTCACAAATCTTTTCTACAACTTTCACAGTAAATCCTCAAATCCCACCCGATCCCTAATCGTCTTCTACTCGCCACCTGACAACCAGAACGGTCATCGTTACATAACCGGAGTTTGACTGCAGCCGTCGTTCGTGATAAAATGACTGGCCGTTCCAATGTGAACGTTTGTTATAGCAATGTAAATGGTGGTCTACCTGCTTTGGTGCTTATGGGTTACGTTTATCACGATAAACTGTTGATTGCATTAATTAACCGACATTATTCGCTCCCCTGATAAAAGGCATTCAATATTGAGCAAAATCGCCGATGACAGTTGGCGGTATGAGCCGGTCTGTCAAGCCGTGATATGATAGGATTTAAAAAATAATGGTACGTCTATCATTCCCCTAACATCACACAAACATCTTAACCGACTGATCTTCTTATAAAGAACGGTATAACAGAAACAAACAGCGGAACACCCCTAAAAACGACCTTGGTTGCGCGTGCGCCGATACCCCTTTCCGCCTCCCGACCATGGGATTCCTTGTATTAATGAAGATCACACGTTTTGCAACAATTGATCGACAACAATTTGCACTAATTGAAACGTTTTCCGACCGAAATAACACAACACGAGAACAAAAAACTTGAAAAACATATAATTTTTAGGTGTCCCTATTTCAATGACCGCCACTGTATATGCTTACTTACCTTACCTTCTGCGTATTATCATAGAATTTATTCAGTACGTGCAAGAACTAAGTGCTTTCAGTAGCTTTTATCAATTTAGCACAGTAAACTCAGACAGTCAGTAAGTCAGTCAGTCAGTCAGTCAGTCAGTCAGTCAGTCCGTCAGTCAGTCAGTCAGTCAGTCAGTCAGTCAGTCAGTCAGTCAGTCAGTCAGTCAGTCAGTCAGTCAGTCAGTCAGTCAGTCAGTCAGTCAGTCAGTCAGTCAGTCAGTCAGTCAGTCAGTCAGTTAGTCAGTCCGTCAAATATTCAGTCACGCAGTCAGTTATAGAGTTCGAGCCGCCATGTTTGCTTTCTGTAAACTGTAACCATGATATATCACTTGACAATATTTTCAAGAGTTATTAACATAAAATATCACTAAAATATTTGAAAACGGTTTGTTTCATACATCACGGTAATGTTTCTAGCTTTACGGTGGCTGTAAAGTAACGAAGCGTTTTCCGGCCGTCTATTTCTCAGAACTATTGTATTGCATGATTAACTTTTACATGTCAATCATAAGTATTCATACCTGAAATTTCAGATTATGAGGTTCATTTTAGTGTAGGACTGCTCAAATTAACTTTTTTTCCAAAAATTGACGGAAATTTCGTTATTTTTCAACAAAACTGACTGAAATTTCATGAAAACTGACCATAGTAATACGAATTAAATATCAATTGGTTTCAACCAGTATTCATAACGGTATAAACAAATGGTAAGTTGAGTTTTGTATTAAAGAATTTATGAAAGAATTATAATTCATAGTACTTCACTACCAAAAAGTCTCAATGAAAGAAGAAAAAAAATGCGAAACTCGATAAAATTCCAAAATTTCAAAAATCAAAGATTTAGGTCCTAAGTAGGATTATCATACTTCCATAACTCCTATAACACAAATCTGGTGTCATAAGACACCATTAAGAGTCATAAAAGCATGATAATTGGTGAAAAAGGCAGAAATTAGATTCTGATGTAAAAAAGTGGCATGTGAAAGCTGGCTTAATTTTCATCATTAGATAAAACAAATAGTGTTATTTGGCGGTGAGATTTTTCAAAAATCATTTTTAAAATAGTGTGTAAACTTTTAGATTCCTATAAAGCTTTTATTTTGGAAAAAAATTCCGTCTAGGACCGAAGAAGTAAAAAAAATATTGCTTTTTGACAGATATTCCACAAAAGGCCTACAAATACATTATAATACGTCAAATCGGACCACAGTTCGATTTTTCAGGTGTTTTTACGCAAGTTTGACTATAAAGACACTGATCACACAACATAATTTTTTTGAGAAATGGGCGCCCGGAAAACGCGTCGTTACTTAACAGCCACCATGTATAAAGCACAAAAATATGCAGTTCTTTCAGTTATTATCCATGTTGTATTCAAACACTAAACAAAAAATTTGCGAAACTTAAATATTCATTTAAATTGACTCATGAAAACAGAAAAAATGAAATTGATATTTTTCACACATGATTTTGTAGGAAAATATTTAGTCATTCGAATGCGCTATACCGCTGTCTCACATCTTTTCTCTCACTTTCACAGTAACTCCTCGAACGCGAAACCTTTTTGGCCCACCCTGTACGTATGTATAATATTACTAACCTTCTGCGTATTATCAGAGAATTTATTCAGTACGTGCAAGAACTAAGTGCTTTCAGTAGCTTTTATACATTTGCGCAGTAAACTCAAACAGTCAGTCAGTCAGTCAGTCAGTCAGTCAGTCAGTCAGTCAGTCAGTCAGTCAGTCAGTCAGTTAGTTATGTAGTCAGTCAGTCAGTCAGTTAGTCAGTCCGTCAAATATTCATTCAGGCAGTCAGTTATAGAGTTCGAGCCGCCATGTTTGCTTTCTGTAATATATGTAACCATGATTGATCACTTGGCATTATTTTCGAGAGTTAACATAAAATATCTTTAAAATGTTTGAAAATGGTTTGTTTCATTGATTACGGTAACGTTTCTGACTTTATAAAGCTCATAAATATGCAGTTCTTTCAGTTCTTAACCATCTTTTTTCACACACGAAACAATTTTTTTGCGAAACTTAAGCTCCGTTTATACTCGAGCGCAGACGCAGTGCAGCCATACAAAACTGTCTACGGCATAGATCTACGGCATGTTTGCGTTTAAACTCGCTGCACTGGGCTGCACCGTAGATCTATGCTGCAGATATGCGGGTATGGCTGAACCCAATATCAATTTGAATGGAAATGAATCAATTTGTTGTTTTACTTTAAATAAAAATAATAATTTCCTAAATAAAAATGTCAAAATACTTTTTCTAGATGGTTTAATGAGTTTTTTTTATTTATAATCCGTTATTTCATTAGATTTCAAGCTCCAGAATGAGGTGTAAAACGATAGCCACTATAGCGGTAACAAAGCACGCAAAACCATGCAGAGTAGCTACAGTATCGTTCATGTTTCACATAGGGATGTGTTATATAGAACTCTGCCTGTTTTGTGCGAATTTCTCCAAATCACCATATAAAAGTTTTCGAGTTTCTCTCAACATTTTTAACGGAATATTCACAGTTTTTTCACGTCAATGACCCTGGCTGATCACTGGCTGGTGACACAGTCACCACGAGCTCTAAAATATCTGTAATCTTGAATTGATCAACGTTAATCAACCACAGTTCCCATGACACGGTATGCATACTCGGCCGGATCCGACCCGAATGCCAAATCAACCGAAAAAGATTTCAGCTCCTTTTCGGCTCTTTTTAGTTCCAAAATTCGTGAAAAAATCAGTGATAAAGATTATGTAAAAGAAGTCCCACAAAAAAATCACTTTTATATCAATTAAAATCGCTCAAAATCTCGGCCGAAAAAGTTTTCACCTTAGTTTCTGTTATTTTAGGTCTTAAAAATTCTAGAAAAAAATCAGTGATAAAGAATATGTAAAATAAGTCACACAAAAACCCCTGTTTTATATCAAATAAAATCGCTCAAAAAATGGAATTTTGACTGCCATCGTGCGTTTATACTCACTAAACCAGCTGCACCCGTACATTTGCACCCTTAGACTGCACCCAAATCTGCGTTGCGCCTGCACTTGAGTATAAACGGGGCTTTAGGAATTTCCTTAAGTTGGCTCGTGAAGTCAGAAAAAAGTCAATTGGAACTTTTTCACACATAATTTTGTAGACAAAAACGTAGTTATTCGAATACGCTATACGCTGTCACAAATCTTTTCTACAACTTTCACAGTAAATCCTCAAACGCACAACCTTTTTTTGGCCCACATTGTACGTAAGTGCTTACTTACCTTCTCCGTATTATCAGAGACTTTATTCAGTACGTGCAAGAACTAAGTGCTTTCAGTAGCTTTTATCAATTTAGCACTTAGTAAACTCGGACAGTCAGTAAGTCAGTCAGTCAGTCAGTCAGTCAGTCAGACAGTCAGTCAGTCAGTCAGTTAGTCAGTCAGTCAGTCAGTCAGTCAGTAAGTCAGTCAGTCAATCAGTCAGTCAGTCAGTCAGTCAGTCAGTCAGTCAGTCAGTCAGTCAGTCAGTCAGTCAGTCAGTCAGTCAGTCAGTCAGTCAGTCAGTCAGTCAGTCATTCAGTTAGTCCGTCAAATATTCAGTCAAATATTCAGTCAGTCAGTCAGTTATAGAGTTCGAGCCGCCATGTTTGCTTTCTGTAAACTGTAACCTTTATAAAGCGCATAAATATGCAGTTCTTTCAGTTATTAACCATGTTGTTTTCACACACTAAACAAAAATTTTGCGAAACTTAAATATTTATTTAAATTGACTCATGAAAACAGAAAAAATGAAATTGATATTTTTCACACATGATTTTGTAGGAATATAGTTAGTCATCCGAATGCGTTATACCGCTGTCTCACATCTTTTCTCTCACTTTCACAGTAACTCCTCGAACGCGAAACCTTTTTGGCCCACCCTGTACGTATAATATTACTAACCTTCTGCGTATTATCAGAGAATGTATTCAGTACGTGCAAGAACTAAGTGCTTTCAGTAGCTTTTATACATTTGCGCAGTAAACTCAAACAGTCAGTCAGTCAGTCAGTCAGTCAGTCAGTCAGTCAGTCAGTTAGTTATGTAGTCAGTCAGTCAGTCAGTTAGTCAGTCTGTCAAATATTCAGTCAGGCAGTCAGTTATAGAGTTCGAGCCGCCATGTTTGCTTTCTGTAATATATGTAACCATGATTGATCACTTGACATTATTTTCGAGAGTTAACAATAAATATCTTTAAAATGTTTGAAAATGGTCTGTTTCATTCATTACGGTAACGTTTCTGACTTTATAAAGCTCATAAATATGCAGTTCTTTCAGTTTTTAACCATGTTTTTTCACACACTAAACAAATTTTTTGCGAAACTTAAGCTCCGTTTATACTCGAGCGCAGACGCAGCGCAGCCATACAACACTGTCTACGGCATAGATCTACGGCACAGATCTACGGCATGTTTGCGTTTAAACTCGCTGCACTGGGCTGCACCGTAGATCTATGCTGCAGATCTGCGGGTGGAGCTGTAACAAAGCGAAAACCACGACCAGTGTATTCAATTATTAGGTTTTATAATCTCAAGTTTCAATGGGTAAAAACAGAATGAACACAATTAATTAATAAGAGAACACAGTTAAAACAGTCACTACACAGATCACATTCAAACAGTCACAGAGATCCAATTAGTCAATTAAAATATATCAATCACACAACAACAATCTGTCAATCAACAAACACACAGAAACTATTATTCACATCAACAATATCTCTAACAAAACTAACCTACATACAGAGAAATATTCAAATCAGTACCAGTCAGTCAGTCACTGAATGCTGAGAATGTGGATGTTGGGCGTCCTTATCTATCTACCCCAAATCCACGCCATTCAAACTGTGGCCGACCCGTGTGCATATTTGTAAACTGTATCGGTTTTTTGTCAGAATTCGTGCAACCCGACGACAGCTAATAACCAATTGACTGTTTGTACGGCTTAGGCTTAGTTTCGAACACAGACTGTACGTTAGTGAAGGAGATAGCCTAGTTTAGCCTCTCCGTGAATCCAAAATGAAATAGTCGAATTTTGGATTTTGACAAAAAACCGGTACAGTTTCCAAATATGCGACCCGTGTGCATCGCGTGAATCACCCAAACATAACCAGCACACGGGCCGGCCAGGGCATCCAGACGCGCGCGCGCACAGTCACAATGCGGGCGGCGCCGTCACTCCCCCAAACAAAACAGGTACTGCAATACAGCTACACAATTCAAAATAATGAAATTGCATTCAAAGTACAATCGAAGTAATAATCAATGTGTATTGCAATCATAATCATATAATCAATAATCTTGGCACGATTTCTTCCACGTCGAACGTCAAAATCAAAATTCAAAACGTCAAAATAATTGAAATTTGAAAAGTCAAAAAATTTCAAATTGATTCAAATCAAAATTATCAAAATCATCAACATCATAAAACTTACCAAAATATAAAAATTCAATTTACTGAGCGAAGTACGTTCGCAACAGAGCCGGCTTCACGATCTGCATGTCGTAGTGCTGCGACAACCGGGCGAAAATGGCCATTTTCGTTCGCAGAGCCATGTGCATATTATCGGCGGCTAGCATGTGCCGTTTGAAGAACGGGATGGAAATGTTCTTGTCCTGTGCGAGGATCTTGATCCGCCGATTCAGAGCCTGGCAAGTTTCTTCATGCCCTTTGATTTGGGGCAATGGTATCCACGTAGCCGTACCTCCCGTTGTCTTCTGATGCGAGTCCAGGAACGATACCAACGCCTTTGCCCAGTCCTCCAGATAGAAATGTGGCTGGGACACATCATTGCTGCCACAGCAAATGAGCAGGTTTTTTCGAATGTTCCCTGCTGACTCCATGGCTTTGTACTGCTTCAAAACATCTTCGAACTGCCATCCGGATACAGCCACCCTTATACAGTTCTCGTCCAAGTCGTAAGGCGGATGGCGTCTCTCGTTCACATTACTGTCCCCAACAACTAGAACGCCTTCCGCCACCTCCACCCTTTGACGTTTACGCGACGGCTCTTCCTTTTGTGCCGCTACCTCCTGAACTTCATCTTCATAGTCATCGATGACCACCAATGTGTTTTTTTTCGAGTAATCAAAATCAAAATCCCAATGTTTCAAATAAATTCAATTTATAGTCAAACAATACATATACATTTATATTCATACAAAAAATTTTAACACACACATTAAATTACATTTCAATCCACAATCAAAATGAAATAATATTTAAAAGCATATTCAAATTTCAATTTCCAGTCAAAGATAATTTTCCCTTAACAGTAATGCAATCAACAAAAGCATGACAAGTTCAAATGAAATGGCAATTAATTTCAAAGAACCACATTTTCAAATTTTCAAAGTACAAAGTTTTGTCAACAATGATCACCGTCGTCGGTGATTGTTCGCAACCCTGCTTACCTGCCACTAATGAGCATATGTTTGGTTTCTCATGTTCCATTGCCTCCATCTGATGATCATTGACCTGTGAACTGATGTCATGTGGAACCTGTACACAACCAGCAGCCCAACTCGGGCACTGACAGACTTCTGAATCCGAACATTTACCTTTGCAGTTCAGCACTGCCTTTTCCTGACACGCTTTATTCTGCCAACACAGCATGTCATTGGGTTGTGAGTATATGACGTATCCCGTTTGCACACAATGCTCAGATGACAATATCGACAAACGCTGTTTCGTGGTAGGACATTCCCCAACTTTCAACGATGCTGACGGTGCAACGAACAGACACAACAGAAACAGTACAGTCGTCATAAGCGGACTCACCGACGTTTTGCTGGCCAACCTCGGTGATCGTCGAACCTCTTGTTTCGGTCCTGCAGTTTTTTTGCTCTTCACCTCCAATGTTACATCTGGTTCTTCCTTCTTCTCTGTTTGCATACTGTCAGCTTCGATTGGATACAATGCACAGACCGATCGCTTGATTGTCCTTCCGTTCACCAACAGCTCTGCTCCACGTATCTCTTCGTCATCACTGACCACCAGCTTCGTAATTTTGCCCATTTTCCAAGCTCCTCGTGGTAACTCATCTTCAATCAACACGATCATGCCTTCAGATGGCTCGAATGACACTTTACGTTTTCCTTGTTTGATCTCGATGTCCGTTCTTTCTCTCAGATATGGTAGATACTCCCGACGCCATTCAGTCCAAACCTTGTCCAATGTTTGCTGATTCAGCTTCCATGTTTCCACCAATGTGTCTGTTGTCGACTTGACTGGCTTGTACTCCCCATCATCATCATCATCTTCATCATCGGCCGCTAGATTCGGCGTTCCCAACATGCGTTTCGGCGTTAGAAAGTCACATGGTCTCAGTACTTCCAATGTACTTCGATGTCACTGTACACGAATGTCAAAGGTCTTGAATTAACAATTGCGGCTGTCTCCGCAAACACAGTTCGTAGCTCCTCGACAGTCAACAGTCTGTGACCGATGCCCTTCTTCAAACACGATTTCACGATTCCAATCAGACGCTCGTAATGTCCTCCCTGCCATGATGCGGTGGGAATGATGTAGTGCCACTTGATGGCTTGATGTGAGCAGTATTCCACGATATCCGGTTTTACGACGTTCTTGACGTCAACTTGCTTCCAAGCTTTTTTCAACAGTAAAAACTGTGGTGCGTTGTCACAGTATATGTTCGACGGTTTTCCGTACGTTGCAATGAATCGTCTCAGGGAGCCCAAAAACGTTTCCGTCGTCATGTTCAAAACGTAATCCAACCAGATATTCCGAGTAGTGATACATGAGTAGATGACACCCCATGCCTTAGTACGCTCTGTCCGACTTTTCACCGACAGTGGTCCGAAAAAATCCAGTCCCACGTGCTCAAATGGTTGTGACTGCTTCAGTTTCTCCGCTGGAAACGACGCCATCAATGGCTGTTTGAAAGGTGCACCCTGTGCTTTACGACACACCACACAACGCTGCACGACGCGATCCACTGTCTTCCTGCCACACCCTATCCACCAACGTAGTCTCAGATTTCTCACTCAGAACCGCATTCTGAAATCTTCCCTGACATTGGAGCAGACCAAACTTGTCTTTGTACAACTTCAGTTGGCTGATCAAATTCTTCTGCTGTTTAGTCATCAGTTGCACGTTGTCCATGTGGTCATATATCGACGAAAAGGCTGAATTCTGATGTTGCAAGTCCAGCATCTTATTCGCCAGTTCGATCTCTGCCGATTGTTTCGGCCCTGCTGAGGCGCACTTTTTCATGATTTCCATCATCACTGGGTTCTCCATAACCTCCGTCGTTCGACTGTATCTGCCCAAATTTCTGCTGGTCTTCTTGATGAATCGCATGACCAGCACCATGACGTTGGTCAACTTTTTCAGTGACGAGAATCGTTGAATGTCGATCAGTGGTTCTGAAACATCTGACGACGTCTTCACCACTGACTGTATCTGAAATTCAATGACGTGCTTCTTCTTCAGCGGCTTCGCCATTTGAATCAACAATTCGGGATCAATGACCTCCAGTTCAGACTTTGACCACTGATGTTTCGGTTTCGCAAGGTACTTCGCCCCCGTCCACTAGATGTGCTCACGATTATTCATCTCCTTCACGGTCAAATTTCGAGTAGCGCAGTCAGCTGGATTATTCTCAGCAGAAACATGCCGCAGATTGTGTCCTTCTTTCCGAATCACCTCCACTCTGTTCGCTACGAATTTGGGTAGTTGCTTTTGTGAGTTTACCCACGATAACGCCATATAACGCACTCCTCATCCAGCACTTTCACCGTCAATTCCGATTTGACGAATGTAACCAGTTCAGCTCCAAGTTTGATCGCATCCAATTCCAGTCTAGGAATAGTAACCGGGCGATTGACAGGGGCCAAGCGATGACGCGCACAGAGAAATGACGTCCTAGCCGAACCGTCCATTTGCTCGGCTTTCAGGTAGGCAACAGCTGCATAGGCGTTTTTCGATGCATCGCAGAAACACTGAATCGAGTAACTGACCGGTTCACCCTTGTCCATTTTACGAGGTATCTTCAGCTGGTCGACTGCCTTCATTTCCATCAAAAGTTTGCTCCAGACGATCAGATCTTCCTCTGATAACTGTTTGTCCCATGACGTTTCCTTCTTCACCAATGACTGGAAAAACACCTTCACGTTATTGCTGATTGGCAGCAACATTCCTTCCGGATCATACATCGACGCCAGAGTTTTCAGTACCACACGTTTCGTCACCTTGCCATCCTCTTCTGTCTTCGGTGCCTTCAATCGAATCGTATCGCTTTGGGGATTCCACTTTACTCCCAACACACTAACCTCTCCATCTTTGACTCGATCTTCTTCTGGTATCGTTTTCATCAGCTGTGCAGAATTGGAATCAAATTTCCTGATGTTAATACCGTATGAACCGAATAACTTTTTCAGATAACTGTACACCTGCTGCACTTTATCTTCCGATTCCACCGACAGTAAAAAATTGTCGAGGTATACATGATTCTTGATCAGATCCGCGAAACTGTCATTCTTCTGATCCGTCATGTCTATGAAACTGTCATTCTCTATGGACGCTTGAAACGACCACGGACTGCAGACCAATCCAAAGGGTACTCGGCAGAATCTGTACACCACCATATTGAACGGATGAAACGTTGGATTGTCTGGATCGTTGAACCATATAAACCGCGTCAGATCAAGGTATTGTCGATCGATGGATATTTGAAGGAAAGCCTTCTCCAAATCGCATGTCAATCCGACTTCGTTCAGACGAAAACCCATCAGCAAACCACGCAAATCTTTGGGTTTCACGGGACCCTTATATGTACATCACATCGTTGAACGATCGACCATCGTACGTTTGCGCCGCCGCATCCAAACATGCTCGAGTTTTCGTCGTCTGTTTCTCGGGTTGAAACACAAACGTCATCGGCAGATAGTGTTGTGGTCCATCTGGAACTTCAGGTGCTCTCTCATGCCCTTTTCCAATTGATACGTGATGATCTCGTTGACGTCATTACGCATCTTGTCGTATGTAGTCAATCTGGGCACACTGCGCTCCCAACGCTTGACGCACATATTGTAGTTATCCGGAAGTTTCGGTTCATCTTCCTTCATGGGAAAGCCGGTTTCCACACGGCCCTCATCGTTGATGTGCGTCTGTTGTATGAACATCTTGCGTGCTCGTTCATCATCATCCGATTCTTCTTCTGGTAACAATGCCGTGCCCAACCACGACTCCATTTTTTGTTCAAATTTTCATCATCAGCTGCGAAACAAAGTTCCATATCGAAGTCAATTGCACTCATAGCAATAAAGCTGTTGACAGACGTTTCCACACTGTCAGTCGAGTGCTCCTCGTCCTTAATGCCGTAGATCAGAGTTCCCAGTTTGGTGGCTTCTGCCAATATGCCCGATGGTAGTCGTTCAAACGCGCTCATCTTCAACTTGTTGTAGTTGTCCATTCCCAACATAATATCTGGTGACACTTTGAAAATGTACTGATCAATTCCATGCGCCAGTAATCCCAACTCTTGCAATCGGCACACATCTTCTTCTGATAGCAGCGGACGTTCTTACGTGTGTCCCATATTAAACTTTGAAACAATTTCACCTCCACAAGTAATTTCTTCCGCACCTTCGACATCCATTTCCGACAGCACAAACGACGTACGGTGAGCGATGACCTTCTGTGGGGGTTTTCAACCAAACGGAGAGAACTTCAGTTCTTTCTTCTTTCCTCGAGTTAGATTCAGCTTCTGAGCCAAACTGTCGCTGCTGAATGTTTTCTCCGATCCTGGATCAATAAAACACCAGGCACGCAGTTTCTTCTCGGGTACTCCTTCGCATGCGACATCGACTGGCAACGTCATCAGCAATACTTTCGATCCTGTAGTATCTTCATTAATCTCGAATTCCACCACTTCTGGTATCACATTGGGACTCTCCTCAGTTGGCTCCACGACATTGCGCACAACTGCCGGTCTCTGCTGAGCTTGCCATGTGGGCGCCGGTCTCTGCACCGTCTGAACGGTCGAACGAACCGGCTGTGTGAACGAATGAGTCGACTGTGAAACTCCTGAATAAAACCGATTGATTTGCGCCCTCTCTTGATACGAAGAGGTTTGTGGACGCATCGAGTTGGTGCGCCAATTGTTCTGGAACGATGCACTCTGTGGTCGATAATTCTGAAATCGATTACCCTGCTGTTGATGTTGTTGGTACAACGAATTGCAAATTGCCAAATGATGTCCCTGTTGTTTGCACTTGAAACCAGGTTTGCCCTGACAGTTGCTCACTCCATGACCCGTCTTCAAACACTGGTAACACCTTCTTTCTCTGTTCAAAACCTGACGACGAGCCTGCACACCATTCACCGAACGACACTGATCACTATAGTGTGTCCCTCTGCAAAATACACACTGAACACTGTTACTCACAACTCCAGTAATCTGCCTGCCGTATTGGCTCTGACGATTTGCGAAATTGCTCGTCGCACGAAATTGACGACCTCTCGCTTGTTGAACCGAGAACACATTTGTAGTGTTGGCATGAGTGTTGTCGTATGACTTCTTGTCGTCATGATCTGTCCTCTTGGTTGACAGCTCCTGAATTCTCTCTTTGCTGTCGCATATGTCATTGAGACCTCGCAGCAGATCCTTGACAGTCCACCCATCAGTCGGTCGATATGAACGATCGAGATCCTCATTGAGCTTGGCCGTAAGTTTCTGCTTAATTATCCGCGTTATCGATATGCGATTAGATGAACAATGCACATCCTGACCCATTTGCTCCAGTTGTCTGAGCACAGCAGATAAATCATCGACCATTTTTCGGAGATCTGAAAACCGACCTGATGTTAATTGAATCCGCTCCAGCTCGTCCAACAATGCCGTCACGATTTTCTCAGTTTTACCGTATCGCTGGAACAACGTGTTTATCGCTCCCATATAGTCAATATTCCCAGAATTCAACCCGGCCACACACGATGCCGCTTCTCCGGTCAATTTCTTCTTCAGCGTCTGAAACTTCTTGAAAATAGGTATATCGGGATTTTCATGGATCAAACTCCGGTATGCGTCCCAAAAATCCAGCCAGTTTGACGCTCTACCGTCGAACGACGGTATATCCGATTCAGACAGTCTCATTGACAATTGAACAGCACCACTGGCCTGGGTGACCACCATCGGTGGCGCCATACTGGGCACAGTAGGTGTGGATGTTACACTGGGCACATTGGTTGTGGATGCTGTCGCAGGTGCCCCACTAAGCACATTGTTGAACTTTGATTCCCACATCTCCACTTCCTTGATTTTTGTCTCGATGAAAATGACAAAAGTTTCAGCTTTACCAAATAGTTTTTAATAGCGACTTCGTCATATTTATCCTGCTCCTCTTGCAGTTCCTGATCGTCACTAATAGTGGTGATCAACTCCGACCACTCTCGATCGACCTCTTTAATGTTCATGATAGACCTGTCAATCACTGCATGAAGGTTCATCAATGTCAGATTGTTGTTTCGCAAACTGTTCAGTTTATCCCTGACACTGTCCGAAGAACAAAACGAATCCGACATAATACTCGTTTTATGTATTTTCGCATTGAGTGCCGCCGCCATTGGCGCCACTTTTCTGGAGATTTGTATGGCTGAACCCAATATCAATTTGAATTGATATTGGATGGTGCAAATTGTTGTTTTACTTTAAATAAAAAATATTTTTTTAAATAAAAGTGTCAAAATACTCTTTCTAGATGGTTTAATGAATTTTTTTTTCATAATCCGTTATTTCATTAGATTTCAAGCTCCAGAATGAGGTGTAAAATGATAGCCACTATAGCAGTAACAAAGCACGCAAAACCATGCAGAGTAGCTACAGTATCGTTCATGTTTCCCATACGGATGTGTTATATAGAACTCTGCCTGTTTTGCGCGTTTTCTCCAAATCACCATATAAAAGATTTCGAGTTTCTCTCAACATTTTTAACGGAATATTCACAGTTTTTTCACGTCAATGACCCTGGCTGATTGAATACAGTCACCACGAGCTCTAAAATATCTGTAATTTTGATTTGATCATTCGTCATTAGTCATTATAATACGCTATACGCTGTCACAAATCTTTTATACAACTTTCACAGTAAATCCTCAAACGCACAATCTTTTTTTGGCCCACATTGTACGTAAGTGCTTACTTAACTTCTGCGTATTATCAGAAAATGTATTCAGTACGTGCAAGAACTAAGTGCTTTCAGTAGCTTTTATCAATTTAGCACAGTAAACTCGGACAGTCAGTAAGTCAGTCAGTCAGTCAGTCAGTCAGTCAGTCAGTCAGTCAGTCAGTCAGTCAGTCAGTCAGTCAGTCAGTCAGTCAGTCAGTCAGTCAGTCAGTCATTCAGTCAGTCAGTCAGTCAGTCAGTCAGTCAGTCAATCAGTCAGTCAGTCAAATTTATGTTCCTTTTCGGCTCTTTTTAGTTCCAAAATTCGTGAAAAAATCAGTGATCAAGAATATGTAAAAGAAGTCACACAAAAAATCAATTTTATAACAATTAAAATCGCTCAAAATCTGGGCCGAAAAAGTTTTCACCTTAGTTTCGGTTATTTTTGGTTTCAGTATTCAGTTTTCATTGGGTTGACTCGTATATATTCGGTCTTACAAAATACGAATTACAAATTACTTTGAATAATCAATAAAGAAAAATAATGAAAGTAAGTGAGACGTAATTAATAAAAATTAAAATGTAAAGTGAGAGTAACGACCAGACATATACGGAACTTGTCCTGATGGACATATCGAAAACCGGAGGGGTTTAAGGAGAGGAATAACAACGGGTTCGAATAAACGAATATATCTTTCCTTACTACTGTAATACAAAAACAAATCAAATAAGAGTAAATATTGGTAAATAAAAAGTCGAGATTCGAATGATTAATGGAAAGGTGTGATTATGGTAAGGTGGAATAGTAGTAAATAGCAAATTAATTACAGTTCTGTGGTTTAAAATTCTTGGTCTTAAAATTGGTCTTAAAATTATTGAAAAAAAATCAGTGATAATGAATATGTAAAAGAAGTCACACAAAAACCCCGGTTTTATATCAAATAAAACCGCTCAAAAACTGGAATTTTGACTGCCATCGTGCGTTTATACTCCTCTAAACATGCTGCACCCGTACATTTGCACCCGTAGACTGCACCCAAATCTGCGCTGCGCCTGCACTTAGGTATAAACGGGGCTTTAGGAATTTTCTTAAATTGGCTCGTGGAGTCAGAAAAAAGTCAATTGAAACTTTTCCACTAATAAATTTGTAGACAAAAACGTAGTCATTCGAATACGCTATACGCTGTCACAAATCTTTTCTACAACATTCACAGTAAATCCTCAAACGCACAACCTTTTTTTGGCCCACATTGTACGTAAGTGCTTACTTACCTTCTGCGTATTATCAGAGAATTTATTCAGTACGTGCAAGAACTAAGTGCTTTCAGTAGCTTTTATCAATTTAGCTCAGTAAACTCAGACAGTCAGTAAGTCAGTCAGTCAGTCAGTCAGTCAGTCAGTCAGTCAGTCAGTCAGTCAGTCAGTCAGTCAGTCAGTCAGTCAGTCAGTCAGTCAGTCAGTCAGTCAGTCAATCAGTCAGTTAGTCAGTCAGTCAATCAGTCAGTCAGTCAGTCAGTCAGTAAGTCAGTCAGTCAGTCTGTTAGTTATGTAGTCAGTCAGTCAGTCAGTCAGTCAGTTAGTCAGTCAGTCAGTCAGTTAGTCAATCCGTCAGACAGTCAGTCAGTCAGTCAGTTACATATAGAGTTCGAGTCGCCATGTTTGGTTTCTGAATTATGTAACCATGATTGATCACTTGACATTATTTTCGAGAGTTAACATAAAATATCTTTAAAATGTTTGAAAATGGTTTGTTTCATACATTACGGTAATGTTTCTGACTTTATAAAGTTAATAAATATGCAGTTCTTTCAGTTCTTAACCACGTTTTTTTCACACACGAAACAAATTTTTTGCGATTTTTGAGCTCCGTTTATATTCGAGCGCAGACGCAAAGCAGCCATACAAAACTGTCTACGGCATAGATCTACGGCATGTTTGCGTTTAAACTCGCTGCACTGGGCTGCACCGTAGATCTATGCTGCAGATATGCGGGTATGGCTGAACCCAATATCAATTTGAATGGATATTGGATGGTGCAATTTGTTGTTTTACTTTAAATAAACAATAATTTTTTAAATAAAAATGGCAGAATACTTTTTCTAGATGGTTTCATGAATTTTTTTGAATCATAATCCGTTATTTCATTAGATTTCAAGCTCCAGAATGAGGTGTAAAACGATAGCCACTATAGCGGTAACCAAGCACGCAAAACCATGCAGAGTAGTTACAGTATCGTTCATGTTTCACATACGGACGTGTTATATAGAACTCTGCCTGTTTTGCGCGATTTCTCCAAATCACCATATAAAAGTTTTCGAGTTTCTCTCAACATTTTCAACGGAATATTCACAGTTTTTTCACGTCAATGACCCTGGCTGATTGAATACAGTCAACACGGGTTCTAAAATATCTGTAATTTTGATTTGATCAACGTTAATCAACCACAGTTCCCATAACACGGTATGCATACTCGGCCGGATCCGACCCGAATGCCAAATCAACCGAAAAAACTTTCAGTTCCTTTTCGGCTCTTTTTAGTTCCAAAATTCGAAGAAAAATCTGTTATCAGGATTATGTAAAAGAAGTCACACAAAAAATGCACTTTTATATCAATTAAATTCGCTCAAAATCTCGGCCGAAAATGTTTTCACCTTAGTTTCGGTTATTTTTGGTCTTCAAATTCTCGAAAAAAATCAGTGATCAAGAAAATGTAAAAGAAGTTACACAAAAACCCCGGTTTTACATCAAATTAAATCGCTCAAAAACTGGAATTTTGACTGCCACCGTGCGTTTATACTCACTAAACCAGCTGCACCCGTAGACTGCACCCAAATCTGCGCTGCGCTTGCACTCAAGTATAAACCAGGAAATTTCTTGATTTGGCTCGTGAAATCAAGCACGTTCAAAAATTATGTGTGAAAAAATGGTTTGTTTCATACATTACGGTAATGTTTCTGGCTTTATAAAACACATAAATTGTGTTCTTTCAGTTCTTAACCATGTTTTTTCATACACAGAACAAAATTTTTGCGAAGCTTAGGAATCTTCTCAAAATTGTTTTGTGAAATCAGAAAAAAAGTCGAATTGAAATTTTACACCACACATAATTTTGTATGCAAAAACGTAGTCATTCGTATGCGCTATACCGCTGTCACACATCTTTTCTATAACTATCACAGTAAAACCTCAAACGCGCAACTTTTTTCGGCCTACCCTGTACGTATAATCTTACTTATGTACCTGCTGCTTATTATCAGAGAATTTATTCAGAACGTGCAAGAACTAAGTGCTTTCAGCAGCTTTTAAAAGTTTTGCGCGGTAAACTCAGTCAGTCAGTCAATCAGTCAGTCATTTAGTCAGTCAGTCAGTCAGTCAGTCAGTCAGTTATAGAGTTCGAGCCGCCATGTTTGCTTTCTGTAATATGTAACCATGATTGATCACTTGACAATATTTTCAAGAGTTAATAACATAAAATATCATTAAGATGTTTGAAAATGGTTTGTTTCGTACATTACGGTAATGTTTGTGGCTTTATAAAGCACATAAATTCAGTTCTTTCAGTTCTTAACCATGTTTTTTCATACACAGAACAAAATTTTTGCGAAGCTTAGGAATCTTCTCAAAATTGATTTGTGAAATCAGAAAAAAGTCGAATTGAAATTTTACACACATAATTTTGTAGGCAAAAACGTAGTCATTCGTATGCGCTATACCGCTGTCACACATCTTTTCTATAACTTTCACAGTAAAACCTCAAACGCGCAACTTTTTTCGGCCTACCCTGTACGTATGTATAATCTTTTTTACCTGCTGCGTATTATCAGAGAATTTATTCAGAACGTGCAAGAACTAAGTGCTTTCAGCAGCTTTTATAAATTTTGCGCGGTAAACTCAGTCAGTCAGTCAATCTGTCAGTCAGTTAGTCAGTCAGTCAGTCAGTCAGTCAGTCAGTCAGTCAGTTACAGAGTTCGAGCCACCATGTTTGCTTTCTGTAATATGTAACCATGATTAATCACTTGACAATATTTTCAAGAGTTATTAACATAAAGTATTATTAAAATGTTTGAAAATGGTTTTGTTTCATACATTACGGTTATGTTTGTGGCTTTTTAAAGCACATAAAGTCAGTTCTGTCAGTTCTTAACCATGTTATTTTTACACACTAAACAAATTTTTGCGAAACTTGGGAATTTTCTTACATTGACTCGTGGAATCAGAGAAAAAGTCGAGTGAAACTTTTTCACATATAATTTTGTAGGCAAAAACGTAGTAATTCGAATACGCTATACCGCTGTCATAAATCTTTTCTACAACTTTCACAGAAAATCCTCAAACGCGGAACTTTTTTTGGCCCACCCTGTACGTATAATCTTACTAACCTTCTGTGTATTTTCAGAGAATTTATTCAGTACGTGCAAGAACTAAGTACTTTCAGTAGCTTTTAAAAATTTTGCGTAGTAAAATCAGACAGTCAGTAAGTCAGTCAGTCAGTCAGTCAGTCAGTCAGTCAGTCAGTCAGTCAGTCAGTCAGTCAGTCAGTCAGTCAGTCAGTCAGTCAGCCAGTCAGTCAGTCAGTCAGTCAGTCAGTCAGTCAGTCAGTCAGTCAGCTAAGCTGTCTAGCTAAGCTTAGGCTTAGCCTTTGGAGAAGAGAAGCCTTCCCAAACCCTAAGCCTAATCCTAAGCCTAAACTGAAAACTAACTATTAGCCTCATACTCGGCGATCTCACTTAGAACGAACAGTCTGTGCTAATGACTAACAACATTCCTTCCGGATCATACATCGACGCCAGAGTTTTCAGTACCACACGTTTCGTCACCTTGCCATCCTCTTCTGTCTTCGGTGCCTTCAATCGAATCGTATCGCTTTGGGGATTCCACTTTACTCCCAACACACTAACCTCTCCATCTTTGACTCGATCTTCTTCTGGTATCGTTTTCATCAGCTGTGCAGAATTGGAATCAAATTTCCTGATGTTAATACCGTATGAACCGAATAACTTTTTCAGATAACTGTACACCTGCTGCACTTTATCTTCCGATTCCACCGACAGTAAAAAATTGTCGAGGTATACATGATTCTTGATCAGATCCGCGAAACTGTCATTCTTCTGATCCGTCATGTCTATGAAACTGTCATTCTCTATGGACGCTTGAAACAACCACGGACTGCAGACCAATCCAAAGGGTACTCGGCAGAATCTGTACACCACCATATTGAACGGATGAAACGTTGGATTTTCTGGATCGTTGAACCATATAAACCGCGTCAGATCACGGTATTGTCGATTGATAGATATTTGAAGGAAAGCCTTCTCCAAATCGCACGTCAATCCGACTTCGTTCAGACGAAAACCCATCAGCAAACCACGCAAATCTTTGGGTTTCACGGGACCCTTGTACATCACATCGTTGAACGATCGACCATCGTACGTTTGCGCCGCCGCATCCAAACATGCTCGAGTTTTCGTCGTCTGTTTCTCGGGTTGAAACACAAACGTCATCGGCAGATATTGTTGTGGTCCATCTGGAACTTCAGGTGCTCTCTCATGCCCTTTTCCAATTGATACGTGATGATCTCGTTGACGTCATTACGCATCTTGTCGTATGTAGCCAATCTGGGCACACTGCGCTCCCAACGCTTGACGCACATATTGTAGTTATCCGGAAGTTTCGGTTCATCTTCCTTCATGGGAAAGCCGGTTTCCACACGGCCCTCATCGTTGATGTGCGTCTGTTGTATGAACATCTTGCGTGCTCGTTCATCATCATCCGATTCTTCTTCTGGTAACAATGCCGTGCCCAACCACGACTCCATTTTTTGTTCAAATTTTCATCATCAGCTGCGAAACAAAGTTCCATATCGAAGTCAATTGCACTCATAGCAATAAAGCTGTTGACAGACGTTTCCACACTGTCAGTCGAGTGCTCCTCGTCCTTAATGCCGTAGATCAGAGTTCCCAGTTTGGTGGCTTCTGCCAATATGCCCGATGGTAGTCGTTCAAACGCGCTCATCTTCAACTTGTTGTAGTTGTCCATTCCCAACATAATATCTGGTGACACTTTGAAAATGTACTGATCAATTCCATGCGCCAGTAATCCCAAATCTTGCAATCGGCACACATCTTCTTCTGATAGCAGCGGACGTTCTTACGTGTGTCCCATATTAAACTTTGAAACAATTTCACCTCCACAAGTAATTTCTTCCGCACCTTCGACATCCATTTCCGACAGCACAAACGACGTACGGTGAGCGATGACCTTCTGTGGGGGTTTTCAACCAAACGGAGAGAACTTCAGTTCTTTCTTCTTTCCTCGAGTTAGATTCAGCTTCTGAGCCAAACTGTCGCTGCTGAATGTTTTCTCCGATCCTGGATCAATAAAACACCAGGCACGCAGTTTCTTCTCGGGTACTCCTTCGCATGCGACATCGACTGGCAACGTCATCAGCAATACTTTCGATCCTGTAGTATCTTCATTAATCTCGAATTCCACCACTTCTTGTATCACATTGGGACTCTCCTCAGTTGGCTCCACGACATTGCGCACAACTGCCGGTCTCTGCTGAGCTTGCCATGTGGGCGCCGGTCTCTGCACCGTCTGAACGGTCGAACGAACCGGCTGTGTGAACGAATGAGTCGACTGTGAAACTCCTGAATAAAACCGATTGATTTGCGCCCTCTCTTGATACGAAGAGGTTTGTGGACGCATCGAGTTGGTGCGCCAATTGTTCTGGAACGATGCACTCTGTGGTCGATAATTCTGAAATCGATTACCCTGCTGTTGATGTTGTTGGTACAACGAATTGCAAATTGCCAAATGATGTCCCTGTTGTTTGCACTTGAAACCAGGTTTGCCCTGACAGTTGCTCACTCCATGACCCGTCTTCAAACACTGGTAACACCTTCTTTCTCTGTTCAAAACCTGACGACGAGCCTGCACACCATTCACCGAACGACACTGATCACTATAGTGTGTCCCTCTGCAAAATACACACTGAACACTGTTACTCACAACTCCAGTAATCTGCCTGCCGTATTGGCTCTGACGATTTGCGAAATTGCTCGTCGCACGAAATTGACGACCTCTCGCTTGTTGAACCGAGAACACATTTGTAGTGTTGGCATGAGTGTTGTCGTATGATTTCTTGTCGTCATGATCTGTCCTCTTGGTTGACAGCTCCTGAATTCTCTCTTTGCTGTCGCATATGTCATTGAGACCTCGCAGCAGATCCTTGACAGTCCACCCATCAGTCGGTCGATATGAACGATCGAGATCCTCATTGAGCTTGGCCGTAAGTTTCTGCTTAATTACCCGCGTTATCGATATACGATTAGATGAACTATGCACATCCTGACCCATTTGCTCCAGTTGTCTGAGCACAGCAGATAAATCATCGACCATTTTTCGGAGATCTGAAAACCGACCTGATGTTAATTGAATCCGCTCCAGCTCGTCCCACAATGCCGTCACGATTTTCTCAGTTTTACCGTATCGCTGGAACAACGTGTTTATCGCTCCCATATAGTCAATATTTCCAGAATTCAACCCGGCCACACACGATGCCGCTTCTCCGGTCAATTTCTTCTTCAGCGTCTGAAACTTCTTGAAAATAGGTATATCGGGATTTTCATGGATCAAACTCCGGTATGCGTCCCAAAAATCCAGCCAGTTTGACGCTCTACCGTCGAACGACGGTATATCCGATTCAGACAGTCTCATTGACAATTGAACAGCACCAGTGATAATGAATATGTAAAAGAAGTCACACAAAAACCCCGGTTTTATATCAAATAAAACCGCTCAAAAACTGGAATTTTGACTGCCATCGTGCGTTTATACTCACTAAACATGCTGCACCCGTACATTTGCACCCGTAGACTGCACCCAAATCTACGCTGCGCCTGCACTTAGGTATAAACGGGGCTTTAGGAATTTTCTTAAATTGGCTCGTGGAGTCAGAAAAAAGTCAATTGAAACTTTTCCACTAATAAATTTGTAGACAAAAACGTAGTCATTCGAATACGCTATACGCTGTCACAAATCTTTTCTACAACTTTCACAGTAAATCCTCAAACGCACAACCTTTTTTTGGCCCACATTGTACGTAAGTGCTTACTTACCTTCTGCGTATTATCAGAGAATTTATTCAGTACGTGCAAGAACTAAGTGCTTTCAGTAGCTTTTATCAATTTAGCTCAGTAAACTCAGACAGTCAGTCAGTCAGTCAGTCAGTCAGTCAGCCAGTCAGTCAGTCAGTCAGTCAGTCAGTCAGTCAGTCAGTCAGTCAGTCAGTCAGTCAGTCAGCTAAGCTGTCTAGCTAAGCTTAGGCTTAGCCTTTGGAGAAGAGAAGCCTTCCCAAACCCTAAGCCAAATCCTAAGCCTAAACTGAAAACTAACTCTTAGCCTCATACTCGGCGATCTCACTTAGAACGAACAGTCTGTGCTAATGACTAAGCCGAAGCCTTATAAACAACAGGCCCTCCAATTGTTAATAGCTAAAAAAATGCTTCACCGAGTTCCGCAAAACTAAATTCCGGAGTTTAAGGTTCCACTGTCGTAAGTTCCGCTAAAAACACATCCGCAAAGAACGCTTCCGGAAACAAAATATCCAAAAATAAACTTCCACTGGCAAGACTTCCGCTTTTAATAAATCCAATTTTAACAGTTCCGATGAGAAAAATCCGATCCATACAGTTCCGTTAAAAAACAATCCGCACATAAAATTTCCGGAGAAAAGACTTCCGCTAATAAACTTCCGCAAACGAACGATCCCTATTATACAGTCCCGTAGATATGGGTACACCATAATCGATATGGTTACCTGACACTTGGTAGCCCACCTAAACCACCTTGCATGTTTCAAAAACTGCCAAGGTTAAAAAGATCCAGAGGCAAACGTCATCCTAAGAATAAAATAAAAACTCTATAACTCCGGTATTCCGATGGGTATCAATGCTGATCCTGAGCTAGCTGATCTCACAATGTCTGTCATGGAATATCGTTACCTGATCGCACACCCAGATTTGCAAACCAAGTTATGTTTTGTTTATAGATAAAATAAGAAGAAAAAGTAGAGGAAAACCCTTTTTTGCTAAAATGATGTGTCTTCGTAAAAATGACGTAACTACCGAGAAAACTTTCCGAATTCAATTTCGTTGGCAGCCAACAAAAGTTTTAAGAATTGTCTTTTGAATGACATAAAGAATTGAAATTCGTTGAACACTGCAAAAATTAGGCCAAAAACAAAACCTGAACTTTAATTGGGACACCCTCTATATTCTTACTTACATTTTGCATATTATCAGACAATTTATTCATTACGTGCAAGAACTAAGTGCTTTCAGCAGCTTTCATAAATTTTGCGCAGTAAGTCAGTCAGTCAGTGACAGTCAGTCGGTTAGTTAGTCAACCACACAACCACTTTCACCATACAAAACTACAATGCATGCAAATGGCTCATTACGGTAACATGAATGATCCTCCTTAACCATGAACAATCCCAGACCAGTATATTACACAAATAAATTAAACACATTTGCTCATTCAACATGCATCCGCAGTCGTATTCCATATAATTGAGATGTCATACACATTCATACGTACATATCTAATATCATAAAGCCGCACACCCAGATTAAATACTTCAGTTTGGTTACTATCATTTATCTACTCAAAACCAACCTATACAAACATGATAACACAACCTGAATCATGCCTCGGTACCCAGCAATGGGGCTTCATAATCTCTGGGGAACCAGCTCATGGTGTCCTGGAGGAGAGCACCGTGAGTGGTCATGCTATCTCACTCTCTCCTCAGGCTCCAGTGGCTCACCAGGCTGGCCTGGGGAGTAGAGCTACTGGTGAAACCAATGGATACCAGTTATCCAATGACTCAATACATCCACTAATGCATGACCAAGCTGAAGAACACAATGATCAAAACGGGCAAACTGAAACATCCCAAATTACGATGACACCACTAACGAGAGCTCAAGCTATACCACAACATTAATTAAAGTGTCCTATACGAAAGACAAGTATAAATACGAAAGAGTACATAGAAAAAACTTCTGCTCCATCCCATCAACCATTAGTTGCAAACTCAAATCGAAACAAAATTGCATTGTTTGTACACACACTATAAACAGTAATACATGCCAATCCAATGCCAATGGCAAATTTTACATACAATCCAATCCGCTTACCTACACATGCGGTATTAAAAACGTTATATACATGATACAATGCAAAAAAATGCAACATGCAATATGTAGGCCAAACGTGCCGTGAGTTCCGAATCAGAATGATGGAACACCGACGTTCAGTTATAAACAAAAAAAACTGAACACGCTTTTAATAAAACATTATACAAACAACGATCATAGTGTCGACGATATGCAGTTTCAAATACTGCAACAAGTACAAAATAAAGACACTTTATTGGCATGCGAACAAAAATGGATGGGATTACTTGACACTTTACACACGATAGGACTGAACGACCGAGTTGAAGGATCGGGATATCTGACAATAGGCAATCCGCCTAAACCTTCAAACATGTACCAAAAGCTACCTCGATTAAAAAGGAGCAGAGGTAAACGTCATCGTAAAGCAAAAAGCTATTGCAACGAAGATAATGTTAGAGAAATTAAAAAGTTTGCCAGTCAACGTCAGCTGCCTAAACTGTACACAAAACTGATGTCGCTCAATAAAAAAGAGCTCTCCTACGTAGAAAATTGGGTAGTTGAAAATAAAGATACAGAAAACGGTCAAATCACACGTATTGTTAACAACTTCATCAAAGAAAAGGGGTGTTTCCGTGCAAAAACAAAACGTACACACAGCGGCGGAATCATAAAGATAAATTTCATAAACAAAGCAATTGACATCATCAATATACACACGATCATCAGAGATAAACAAGTTGTTGCTCAAATACCAGACTCGTTGTTGTTGTTGTTGTTGTTAAGGGTCGGTCGCACGGCTGGAAGTCGGCGGCCGTCGCGCAGCTCCATAATTGCAGGTGCTATTGCGAATTACCCTGGATTTGGTTAGTTAATGAGTTAACCTCTCACTTGCCCTAGTGTAGGGTTCTTAATCTAAAATTGTGTATTTTATTTTGTTGAACATAGCGGGGAGATTTATTGAAATCTGCCCGTGCTTTTGATGTATTTTATAAGGTTAGATATGGACTGTTTCGTCTCAAGTTTCCATCCTCTGCTTATGCTGTTTTTAGCTCTTTGTATCCTGAAGGCCGGGCACTCGAAAAGGAAGTGTTCCGAGGTCTCCTCAGCCTTTCCGCATTGGTCGCATGAGGGGTCATCCCTCCTTAACATCTTTGATAGGTGTTTGTTTAGGGTTGAATGTCCAGTGGTTATTCCCACTAGTAGCCTCAACTCTTTCTTGGGGAGCTTGATAATGCGTTTATCGCAGTTTTTCCAGGCTTGCCTATTAGCAGCCTAGATTGTCTGGTTAGGCTTGTGCCTTTCCACTGATTAACCCACAGCACTTCCATATGGGAGGTTATGAGTTTGCCTAGGTAGTCTGTCGATGGATTGATTCTCCATCTGACCATCCCCTCATTTCTGCATGCCTCTTTAGCAAGTCGGTCTGCAGTTTCATTACCTGGGTACCCTGCGTGAGCGGGTACCCATTCTATGGTGACTTCATTTTTTGAAGCCAGTTCGTTTAGTTCCAGTATGCACATTTCTATGCACTTGCTGGAGATCGTTTCACCAATTAGTGAGTATATGACCTTTGAGCTATCAGTATATATGGTGATCTTTTTACTGACCACCCTATTTTCTAAAAGCTGTCGTGTCATAATATATATGCCAGCCGTTTCAGCCTGCAAAACACTGCACCAAGGTTCGAGATTTGTGCACAGTTCGTCCCCGTTGTTCAGTATTATAGCGGCCGCTCCGGCCTTTCCCTCTTTATTTTTGGCTCCGTCTGTGTAACAAACTAGATTCAAGTCAGAGGGTTGTTCCGGGGAGTGGTGTTCCCACCATTCTCTGGATCTTATGGATGCTTGAAACCTACGGGTTACGGGCAGCCTTTTACCGTCGTCTAGTACGGTTCTTGTGTTCGTCAGCGCACTATCGGTCCACTGTTTTATTTTAGTGTGTCCAATTGTGCCTGTAGAGTTTCTCCACTCTCCATTAGCCACCAGTCTTAGGTAGGCTTTAGAAGCCTCTCTCTTGATTAGTAGGTCTAAGGGTAGTGTGTTTGTGAGTCTTTCCAAGCTTGAGCATGGAGTTGATTTCATACAGCCTGTAATTGAATACAGGTTTTTGCGCTGTATTTTGGTGATTGCCTTGTTGGCTTTCACTCCTTCTATCTTGTGCCACCAGACTGTCGCCGCATAAACAATTGTGGGGATAATCATGGTTTTGAAAATCCATAGGCAGGATTTGGGTGATAGTCCCCATGTTCTGCCTATGGCTCGTTGACACATTTTCCAGATTGTTTCAGCCTTTGCGGCTTTCTGGTTTATGTAGTTAATAAAGTTGAGTCTGTTGTCTAGGATGACACCTAGATATTTGACTTCTTTTTGTTCTTGCCTACGGGTTGTGGGCAGGCATTTACCGTCATCCAAGACGGTTGTTGTGTTCGCCAGAGCACTTCTGGTCGACTTTTTTTTAAGTGTGCCCAGTTATGCCTGTCGAGTTCCTTGGTATGTGTCTATGTCCTTAGGATAGGAAAGGAGACCACATGATAGGTATGTCCAATCTTATCCCTAGGTCACCAACACAAAACCTCTTATTGGGTTCGGCGGGGCTCGGTGGCCTCAGGCTGGTTAGCCGGGTCACACCTTACCTTACCTTGCCATCACTTATATCGTTAAACTTTTCTTTTGCTTTGGACAGTTCACAGACCGTCTCAGCAGCGCTTCAAGCAGATAGATCAGATCTGCAATCTTAATCTTGAGACATGGGTATGTGTTCTTATGGTAGACAGTGGAAGATCTTAACCTACAAGATCAATTACCTCTAGCTACCTTCTTGCAAGATGGTTTAGCCGCTAGCCAGGTGCCAGGTAGGAGGTTTATAAAGCGGAGCTATTTTGAGCTTCTCCCGGACCACCGATGAACTGATTGCGTCAGTCCGATCGGTTCCACCTCGTTTGACACCCATACCAGACTCGTGCAAAGAATACTTTGCTAATAGCAGAATAGTGTACACATACGGTGAAACACTTAAACAAAAAAATCTGCAATAATACCAAAACAAGTAAACATATCACCAACGAAAAGATCCAGAAGCAACTGCAAGAAACATGCAATTGTGAATTGAATTCAAAATACATGTCAACCCATCATGGACACGTCATGACTGGAGATTTATCCATTATTGGTAATATTGACCTGGAATCCATAATAAGAAAAGGATCCAAATTCAGACAACAACCATCAATCAACTGGTCCGAAACATATGATACTATCAAATCGGTATTGAATGAATACTTAAAAAAATTGAGAAAATGGTTCCATTTGGAAGAAACTGAACTGGACAAAGCTGAAGAAATCATTAACAGAATACTCGACAACAGAGTACGGTACTGCAGAGAAAAAAAACAAAACTCAATGATATTAAGCCACCTAAAGACCACAAAACCACACTCAGCCGTTTACAAAATCAATTTGTTATCGCTACAGCCGATAAAGCAGAAAACAATGTCATCTTTTTATGCAGAAAGTTATATATACAGACTTTATGCACTGAACTGGGAATAACCATTTCCAGCGACAACCAACTGCTCTGTGAAGGTAACGTATACATACCAGAAAGTTGAAACTGACACGAAACAGATTGTGGAATCCCATAAACGCCTATCAAAGTAATGGGATTTGAAGTTCCCCGAAGAAAATGCAATATTACCATATTTCTATGGCATACCAAAAATGCACAAACAACCCCATGCATTACGGTTCATAGCAGCTGCAAGAAATGCAAGCATTAAACCACCGAGTATTTTACTTCATAAAATACTGAAAGCCTTAAAGCAGCATTTCATCAATTACTGCAATATAAAAACATTCAACATGCCACATAAACTGTACAGGTCCATTGACTCTACGCAGAAAGCTGTGGCAAAACTTAATAATAAACGTCTGAAACCATCTGACAACATAGTCAGCGCAGACTTCTCAACGCTTTACACCAAACTTCCACACAATGTAATTGTGGACCATATGGGCTACCTTATCAACCTTTTGTTCGAAAACGGAAAACGGGGAAGATACTTGAAAATAAATCACAATCACAGTTTCTACACAAAGAACTTCATTAATAACAGTAAAACAATCTGTGCAACCGGAGTGATTACTCTCATATTAACGGTACTAAAAGAAACGTACCTCCAATTCGGTTCTTTTACAATGAGACAGACCACTGGTATCCCTATGGATGGTAATGCCAGCCCAGAACTAGCTGATCTAACTTTGTCTGTCATGGAATATCGTTACCTGGTCGGTCACCCTGACCTTCAAACAAAGTTATGCGGAACTATGCGATATATTGATGACATCTGCTGTATTTCAGTCGAGAACTTCATGGAACTTAGCAAAGACATTTATGACGCAAGTTTACCCTTAAACAGAACGAATTCCCCTGACCATCAGGCAGATTATCTCGACATAAATATAAAAATTGTCCAATCAGAAAAGAGTGTTAATATTGATCTGTCAGTGTACGATAAAAAAGACGCGTTCCCAATCAAAGCAATTCGTTACGTGCACATCGACAGCAACGTTTCCAGAAAAGTCACGGCTAATATTATATGTGGTCAGATTATCCGCACTGCTCGCATTGTAAACAAGCTTAGCAGTTTCACTGAAGCGAGTATAAATTTCTGCAGAGCACTGAGAGAAAACGGGCATTCCGTCCCGTCCCGTTTCTAACTGAACACATGATACGCTCAATATGGTCGAATCCAGACCTGATGCGTAAACTTGGCTCAAGTACATGTTCAAAGCCAATGGTACTCAAACAATGTACCGATATCATTAAAAACAGTGGGGGATACTGATGAGGGCTACCCACTACAAACTCTTCTATCTTTATGCCCGAAACGAATTTTTGATTCACACATTCATACATACATACATACAGTACATACATACATACATACTGTACATACCTATAGGCCCTGTGCACGTATAAGCTTTGGGCTTATAATTATAAGCCCTAGGCTTATAATTATAAGCCCAAAGCTTATACGTGCACAGGGCCATAGTCGAATTTTTTGGTTACGCCTTTTTTCGGGAACTTTTTTTCGTGTAAAACCTTTCCCTCACCCAGAAATTGGCGGTCGAAAGCAGCAGTTTGGAGGGATGAAAAGGTTTTATACACAAAAAAGTTCCAAAAAAGAGTCATAATCATCTTTTTAAGAACTTTTCTGTGTGTAAGACCTTCTCATCACCCCCAAATTGCTGCTTTCGACTGCCAATTTCTGGGTGAGGGAAAGGTTTTACACAAAAAAAGTTCCCAAAAAAAGGCGTAACTAAAAAATTCGACTATACATACAAACATACAGTACATACATACCGTATCACGTAAAATAACCACATACATCAAGCCATTATGTCATACACATGCAAGTTTATAACTGAAGCTATACTTTATCAAACAGTCAGTTAGTTAGTTAGTCCGTCAAGTAGTCAGTCAGTCCGTCAGTCAGTCAGTCAGTCAGACAAATAGTCAGTCTGTTAGTTAGACAGTCGGTCAGTAAGTCAGTCCATTAAATAGTCATTCAGTCAATCAGTCAGTCAGCCAGTCAGTCAGTCAGTCAGTTCGTCAGTCAGTCAGTTAGATGTAAGTTCATTTTCAGTTTGTGAAAATTTGTTCCGACCCGTTTAGAATTACTGTTTCCATGATGCGGTGTTTGGTTGTGGTATTGATGATGTGCCATGCGTTGCTGATCGTTGATCTTGTCACAGCCAACCAAGATACACGTTGGTCAATGATATGGTATAAACCAATTCTACATACGTATTAACACTGTTTATCATAACAACCAAAATAGTTTATAGAAAATTAACAAAATCTGCAAGTGTCAGCTGGCAAGGGAAACCCGCAGACTCTGAGTGATGTATCAGATGATTGTGTACTCCAAGTTATATAAACCGAATATAACAAAATTACCGTAATTTTAGTAAACAAATGCCATCGAGAGCTACTAGCTGCCAAGAAAGCGAGAATAAGTGGCAAGACGGTGTCTTTGCCATGGTGTAATGCGGAAGGTTAGATAACTTATTTTCTAAAAAATTATAATTACTGTAGGTTTTTAAAAAAACGTTTGTGAAAAAATCAAATTAACTTTCAAAAATCGTATGCGCTAAACCGTTGCCACAAAGCTTTTTTACAACCTTCACAGTAATTCCTTGAACGCGCAAGCTTTTTTTGGCCCACTCTGTAACCATGTATGTTCAGTGTAACTTTTTCTGTGAGATATTATTTAAAACCTTTCTCTCACGCCCATAAATTCTGCACGACTTTCAGTACGATAGGGTAAATTAGTTTACCTGAAACCTTATTCGGCATGATCCCAACTTACTTCTTCGGTCATCAATAAAAATAATTGTTATAATTCAAACATTCATTTTAATGGCACATAATTGGGAGTGAGGGAAAGGTTTTTTGAAAAAAAAACGTTCCAGAAAAGAGTCGTAATCGAATAAACGGAGTATACAGTGTATACATAGGTAACGAATTACTGCAGGTAAATACAAAACCGAACAATGCGATATGTTGACTGGTGATTGCTGGTGTGCGGATCCGGAGAGCGGAGAGAGATTCGGGGAAGTTCAGAGTTACGGCCAGGCCCTTAACTGCAGTACCGTAACCAAAGGTTAGTCAGTTTCCTAGCGTATTTGAGAAAAAACTGTGTTTATAGACTTTTCAGCGAACATGCCAATTTTATTTACGTTTGCCCACCCGCTGCGGTTATCACTGAAACAGTTTGAAATCAACAACACTCGCGTTTGAATATTTTGTCCCATTATCCTATCTGATTACTGCTTTGAGTGGTTTCCGAGAGTTGCGTTCTCCGAGGCCTGTAAACGACATCTAACCAAATTACCATAATTTTAGTGCCCGAGAAATGTGAACGAGAGAGAGCAGAAGCTCACAAATTAATACAAAGTGGCAGGAGAGATGTGTATGACCCATGGTGTACTGAAGACGGTTGGGAAACTTTATTGCTTAAAAAATATTTTTTTAAACGAGTAGCTTACGATATACATCGATAACAAAACTCTGCAGGTAAATACGATGCCAACCAATGCGAACGTAATGATTATGGTATTGATGTGGTTGGTAATTGCTGGTGTGCGGATCCGGACACCGGCGAGAGTATCGGGGAATCGATGAATGTTGCCCAAAACGATCCTGTCGATGACTGCACTCCGTTACAAGTCAAATGTTAGTCAGTTACCTCGCGAAATTGAAAAAAAATTATGTTTATAGATTAGTCAGCGAACATCCCAATTTATTTACGTAAGCCGCCCCACAGCGGTTATTACTGAAACAGTTTGAAGTCAACAACACTCACAAGTAAATATTTTATCCCATTATTTTTGGCAAGTGAAACCCACAGACTCTGAGTGATATCATTTGATTGTGTACTCCAAGTCATACAAACGAAATCCATCAAAATGACATTATTTTTAGTGGCCCAGAAGTGTCAACGAGAGAGAGCAGATGCGATCAAATCGGTAAAAGCGGGAAAGAAGAATTTGTTTTTCCCATTGTGTACTGCGGAGGGTTGGAAAACTTAATTGCTAAAAACATGTTTTTGAAACGCATGGTTTGGGAGAATCTACGGTTTGTGACCCGAATAATTATCTCCTGGTTTATTGCGGTTTTGATACCCCTAATAGTAGTCGTTCTGGAACCAAATTTTTTTAGCCTAGGAGCATGTTTTTAATGAAAAAAAATTTAAATCAAAATTGAAAAATCAAGTTTTGAAAAAAAAAATTTAGATTTTTTTTGGTTTTTTGCACATAACCTTTTTTAAACCACATGGAATGGGCTGAAATTTCATATACGTATTCTGCGTTTCACGGCGGTCATTTTCAGCTATAAGTGACCTGATTTGAAAAATTCACTACCGTACCTTATCCATCCATCCTTCACACCCGCGCATCGCCCTGTAGATCAGTGAAAAAATCGACTTTCTAATTAAGTTTGCCCAAATTGCCTAAAAATTACCTTTTTGTTGTGAAAACCACGACCTAATTTTTTTTCCAGTTTTCTATTTAAAAACATTAAAATACATATCGTTAATCAAATCTATTAGCTACAATTTGAGCCTTACCGGATGACATTTCGACCATGTTTCAACATCTTAACGAAGGAATTTGCACTGTGAATTAGATTTTGCCTGGAAAGCACGCGTCATTATGCGACACGGACACTTTCAACGGCGGCCGTCAGCGATAGAGTCCTCTAATCACTAAATCAATTGTATATTATGAAAGTAGACTCAATTCCATGTGTTTTGAATGTTTTAACCGCATTTGATGAAATATTCAATATAGCAATCAACCCCGAAATTTTTTTAGCATTAACTTTTTATCTAAAAATCGTCAAGTTGCAGACATACATAAGTGTCAAAATAAAGAAAAAAAATTGAGATTTATTCACATGAACCGAGTGATGCCCCTACAGCAGACCATCTACAATGTAACGTGATTTTCCCTCCCCACATGTCAATTTTTTTTTCTTTCTGACTGGACCAACTTTTGCTATAAGAAATAAATTTACTGTTTTTTTCTCAATTTTCCGGGCATGTTTGATTGTTGATCAGTAATGCATGCATGATAATACGTTTCCCTGATAAACAAAGTAATGATGTGATACGTTAAGATTCTTTAGTAAACCTTCAAAATAACATGAATAGGACTAGAAGGCTCAGAACTATCAAAAATCGACGAAAACCCAAGAATTCTAGGTTTTCTTAAAAATAACGAAATTTTAACGTTGTAACCCAGCAACAGATTTTTATTTGATATTGTTTACTAACCATACTGTATCAACGTCTAAATGACCTGCTGATTAGAGTCAACTCTGGGTTTGTACTTTACCCAAAATCGTTTACCCAAAGTCTCAAAACGTAAAAAAATAAATTTTTCATATGATAATAAATTGGATTTGAACATTTCTATTCAGAAGAACCCACGATGGCGATTTCGTTTCTCTACAAATACTACTTGCATTATCTTGATTTCCGAGCAGTAGAAAGCAGTTCATAATAGCCAGATTCAACCTTGTTTTCCCACCACGGGAATGAGTGAGTCAATGAGTGATCGAACGAGTAAATCCCTGAGTGAATACGGGAGCTTGTGGTACAACTGAGTGTTTCAAAATACTATATAATACTAACATAAATATAATTCAGACAATTTTTAGGTAGAAAGTAATGTTTTGTCCAGTTAATATCAACGCTTCATCCCCCAACAACGGCCTTTTTACTTTCTGGATACCTTTGTCAGTCACACTGGTATACGAACGAAACCTTTGCATGAGTCATTGAGAAATAGATACAATAAGAAATCAGATTTGAGAAAAGAACTCCACTTTTTACAACCGTTTCTCGTTTTCGGAACGTCTGTATCCCTCCACAATGTACATTGTGTTCCATACGTACAGGTTGTCCCATTTAAAAGTGAAAGCTTTGAATTGCCCTAAAATCTGCAATTTTCAATCGATTTTTCAAAAATTTTGCGTCAAAGTGTAGACAATTTTTGACCATTTTGTTTGTTTCTTTTATTCAAGAAAATCTGAATAGTAAATCGATTTCTATGATGGATTTCCAAACATCCCTGTTTTTAGTCATTTCCACGTAGTCGATGGTCGTTTCAATGTGCAGCATGACCACTGCAAACTCAAGTTAAATCATTTTTGTTATCTGTCGAGACAAATAAAGTAACTAACACTACTATTATAACATGTGAAACGTGGAAATCAAACTGATGTAAACATTACAAAACGAACTGCAGCATACCAGTACCCTCGGCTGTGCAGAAGCACACAACAGCGCAGTTCAACACCGCAACCGTTATTTGACGTTTCAAGAAGAATGCTTCCTAGTTCAAAGGCAATTTCAATAACTTTAATCATTGTTTGAGATAACGAAAGATGTTTCATTTTAACAGTGGTATAATGAGCTGATCAAGCTGCCTGCGCGAGCGCATGCCTGCGGCTACGGCGTTGAACTGATCTGTTGTGTGCCGCCGCACAGCGAAGAGGGTTGGGAGGCTGCAGTTGGTTAAGTTACGTTTACAACAACTTGGTTTTCGCGTTTTCCACGTTATAATAATTAAATCAGTTACATTGTTCATCTTGCTTGACAGCCAAAAATAATTGAACTTGCGTTTGCAGTGGTTAAAAAACTACCACCTGCCACGTGGAAATGACGAAAAAAGGGGTTAGGAAATCAAGCATAACTACCGATTCGTGATTCCGACTTTCCTGAGTAAAAAATAAACAAAGTGGTCAAGAATTGTCTACAACTTGACGCAAAAATTGCGGTTTTTAGGGCAAGTGTTCAATTTTAAATGGGACACCCTGTACATAAGTACAGTGAGTTGGCAAATTAAGTTGCAAAAGATTTTTTACAACAGATCTGAACATTTAGGAATGAGACGTTCATGACTCCACCGAGTTTTATTTCAGAGCTAAAAGAATTTCTGACAAAAATCATTTGTGCAGGTTGACGCCGTCGTGTAGGTGAGGTTGCATTACAGACGCACTCGTCGTAAAATAATAACACGTATCAGCGGAAACAATAGACACATACACACGACACTAAAATAATTTTACGAAGTGACAGAGTGGGTGAATAACTGAGGGAGTTCATTACTAGGTGACTTAATACGGTAGCTATGTGAAATAATTTGAAACTACTACAATACAGTATTCAGTTATTCGATAAAGCACTGGAATCGTACTGCGGAAACAACCATCAAATTCTCTAACAACCGTAGCACAGCAACTTTTTTGAACATCTAATTCATGAAATCAATATTCATAAAAGTTTGATCGATCCCAAATAGTTACCGTAGATACAGTAAACTCAATCGATTTTCATCAAGTTAACTTCATCTTGAATTTGTTGATAAAAGCCACTAACAACTCAAATATTAACCGAATCGTATTCGAGTTTTTTGCGCGCCAAATACAGTTATTTTGTCGCAAAAGAGCGGAAAATTATTTGTCAAGTAAACTTCTATTATGTTCAACCAAAAAAATTACAACAAATTTCAACTAAAATAGTGAAAAACCGATTTTCATTAATAAGATGTCACCACGAGCACAACCATACAACCCAATAAGTAACTTTCTTCATCATGTTTCTCGAATATGATGAACGTAACCCAGTCATAAACCTAATGTTTCACCTGCTTTGGAATAGCTGCGGGTGTTTGAACACGAATGCGTAACATCGGGATTAACTAATATTCGGGGTTTCTTGAATGTCGCAGGTACTCAGATCTTGAATAACGATATAAGGTTTATTTCAAGTCAAACTAATATAATTTTTATAAAACAAATGCCGATAGATAATTTGAGGCAGGGAGGTCACGGTGATAGATAAAATAGGGTTACTTGTTTGGGATTAGTCAGAGAAAAACACAGATTTCAAATCATGAATACATATTTCATGAAAAAGATATTCGAAAAGTTCCTGTGCTACTGGTGTTAGTATTATACGTACGAAGTACACGTATATACATAGGTACAGTATGGTTACGAAACAATATCAGATACTAATCTGTAAAAAACTAACCAGCAAACACATTTCGAATCTATTTGAACGGTTGATTAAAAAAACGAATGTATTTTTCCACCGTTTATTTACCAATAGCCCACATTCTTGAGTTTCAGTCGAAATTTGATGAAAACAACTGTTCAAAACAGTTAACACCAGTATTAACGTTGCAGGAAGTTAAATTTCGTTTCAATAAATTAAAATTAAATACTCCATATTGCACGACACATCCTTTTCCATCCCTCTTTGCTGGCTTACAACGATAAAATTTCGTTATTTTTAGGAACCCGAGAATTCTTGGGTTTTCGTCGATTTTTGGTAATTATCAGCCTCCTAATCATATGTATGTTATTTTTGAGGTTTACTAAAGCACCTAAACTTATACCATCATTACTTTGTTTATCAGGGAAACGTATTATCATGCATGCATTACTGATCAACAATCAACTATGCCAGAAAAATTAAGAAAAATCTGTAAATAAAGCATTTTTAGAAAAAATATTAAAAAAAATTGGCACAAAAATGTGGGGAGGGAATATCACGTTACATTGTAGATGGTCTACTGTAGAGGAATCACTCGGTTTATGTGAATAAATCTTATTTTTTTCTTTTTTTGAACTTTATGTCTTCAACTTGACGATTTTTTTGATAAAAAGTTAATGTAACAAAACTTTCAGGGTTGATTTCTATCTTGAATATGCTATCAAAAGCGGTAAAAATCTCAAAGTACGTTGAAATGAGTCTTATGTCATAATATACCATTGATTTAGTGATTAGAGGACTCTATCGCTGACGGCCGCCGTTGAAAGTGTCCTTGTGGCATATTTCCAGAAAACTATAACGTTTTTTATTTGTTTCCCATTTCTGGAAAATCTGATCAATTTTAAGTTTTATTGTTTCTTCATAGAGTTCAGAATATAGAAAATCTTATTTCAATAGGTTTCGTCAATTTTTTATTAAAGTTCATTATTTTTTTACGTGTCCGAATATGGCTCCTAGAGAGGGGCTAACGGAAATTAGTAACTAACGCGCTTGTCCTCGCTGTCGCTCGGACAAGCAAGCCTCACGATAAGTTATCGGGGGTTAACGAACAGTAGAACTTCATAGGAACTGTGTATGATCAAAATGAGCCAAAAATAATTTAGTGAGACTCGAACCCGCACCCTTTCGTTCAAAAAAGTTTTGCGCTAAACCACTGGGTGACGCCGGCTGATAGTATGGTGCGCCCACACACGCTATATGTTAGCACGGGCGAGCCAGCACTTTATAGTTTCTGTAAATAAGCTTCCCGGGGTGATGATGACCGACCAACAGCCCGCCCATCCATTGCCGCATACGGCATCTTTCTTCTATGGTGGCCATATTAGGAATTTTGGGTCAAAGTTGAAACCTAATTGACCAAACTTGCCGTTATGTTTGGAAATGGTACGGTAGTGAATTGACCGCCGTGAAACGTAGAATACGTATGTAAAATTTCAGCTCGTTCCATTTGGTCTATAAAATTTTATGCGCAGAGAACCACAAAAAATCTAAAAAAGATCCCAAAAAAGTTGATTTTCCAAGTTTGGATCTCAGTTTTTTTTAATCAAAAGCATGCTATAAGGCTCAAAAAATTTTGGTTCCAGAAAGACTTATATTAGGGGTATCAAAAACCGCAATAAACCGTTATTTGGGCCACGAACTCTATACAACCCGTAGATTCTCTCAGACCATTTTAAACGCTAAAATTACGAACTACATTGGTAACGAAACTGTGCAGGTAAATACCAAGCCAAGCAATGCAGTCGTTATGCTTATTCTTGCTGGTGCGCGGATCCGGACACCGGCGCGAGAATCGGGAAAGTTCTGGACTTTGTCACGCACGATAACTGCGATTCGAAGAAAACCAAACATTAATCAGATTTCAGATGGGAGAGAAACTATCGTCTCCATATGTTGATAATTTTATTAGTTTAATTTCATCGTCACCCATACGATTTGATCCACGATTTCAATAAAAGGATCGTTCTACGGTTGTTGGTTAAATGCAAACGTTTTTCTCATACACACCATTAATTACAGAGTGGTTCAATAAAAACCACCCAACAAAAACAACTCACTATTCTAGTGAAAACCACCACAAGTTTATTTTTAACAAATATTAGTTTACACAAAGATGACAGTAATTGAACAGAAATACAATCAGTAAGATTTTTGACAATTATCATTCCATGGACAGCATAATAATGATGATAAAATGCCCAATTTGGAAATTGTGTGCGCAATGCTCAACAGCCTGTCTTTGTCTATCTCTGTCTTAGTCATGCTAAAGAAAAGCTGAGTTAATGAAAATAATGTTTTAAATGGAGTCATAACATACGTTTTAACTGAATAAGGCTAAACAGTCAGAGAAACGTCATTGATATTTATAAAAACTAAAAATCGGCTATTGTAACACGACCCCGCTGGTAAAAATGGTATTTTCCCAAAAATGTTGCATAACTTCTAATTGCATAGCATTTTTTTTACAAAAACAGGGGTGACAAATTTAACGGACACCGTTAATGAATCCGATTCTCATTGACCGAGTTATTAACCTTCAAATTTGTGTTTTTTTGCCCACCTTGCATCGGTGATTCGTTTCGCCGAATGCATAAAACTATGTACTTGTCAAAACATGAATGAGAGAATCTTATTTGTGAATGTCCGACTCTAATAAAGATCGAAATAATAAATGCAAAATTATTGGACGCTTTATCTACGGTAGTGCATACCATTTCTGTAAATATTGGGTCTCTACGAACGTGCATGACTAATTGATCATTTGAGACGTTATCTGTTGAGGATATTGTGCTATCGATATATTTCGATACTTTGTCGCAATAAGTTTTGGTAGTATTTTCTAGGTTAGGTACTTTGTTTCGTTTTGCAATTCTGCAGCAAGTTTCCATAACTGCAGTTTTAATGGTTTCGAGGTCATTATGTGTGATTTGTTCCGAGTTTATACGATAATTGGTGCCGTATTCCATTAAAGACTGACTATTGCTCGCTTGCAGTTTACTCATATCTGCTGTAACAACGTGTTGACTATTCTGGTCTATGTAGTTGCCGTAATTATTGCATTCACAGTTTCCGTTAACAATTTGCAGCAATTGTTGCAAATCATTTGACTTCAGAAGTTTGTTGTAGGTAAATAATTGTTTTCCGATAGGTGTTTTATAACGATAAACTGTCTCTATTCTAGACAACGGTTGAAGTTTCTGATCCAAGTTACCAATGGATTGTTGCATCTCTTTTCGATTCATATATTTACTGATGTTCAGTTTAATCATGTCGTGACTGTTGTAATCGAGTATAATGCGATCACATTTTATTGCTTCTTTCTTTGGTTTGCATGACTCATAAAAGCCACTGTAATAAGCTGTAACAATGATTTTGATTTCCGTGCTTATTTGATTGTTGTTTATGAGTTTGAAAGCATTTTTCAAAGTTCGTTTGCTTGTACTACGTATAAACTTGTACATGTCGCTTCGCTTATTTTGAATCAACATTAGCTGTAGTTCTTCAAGGAAATCTTGGTTGCAAACTTTACTACGATGTCTCTTTTTTCATTTCTTTTAATAAATTGTGAGTATAAAACTTTTTACAAATAAATGCAAAATTATTGGACGCTTTATCTACGGTAGTGCATACCATTTCTGTAAATATTGGGTCTCTACGAACGTGCATGACTAATTGATCATTTGAGACGTTATCTGTTGAGGATATTGTGCTATCGATATAATTCGATACTTTGTCGCAATAAGTTTTGGTAGTATTTTCTAGGTTAGGTACTTTGTTTCGTTTTGCAATTCTGCAGCAAGTTTCCATAACTGCAGTTTTAATGGTTTCGAGGTCATTATGTGTGATTTGTTCCGAGTTTATACGATAATTGGTGCCGTATTCCATTAAAGACTGACTATTGCTCGCTTGCAGTATACTCATATCTGCTGTAACAACGTGTTGACTATTCTGGTCTATGTAGTTGCCGTAATTATTGCATTCACAGTTTCCGTTAACAATTTGCAGCAATTGTTGCAAATCATTTGACTTCAGAAGTTTGTTGTAGGTAAATAATTGTTTTCCGATAGGTGTTTTATAACGATAAACTGTCTCTATTCTAGACAACGGTTGAAGTTTCTGATCCAAGTTACCAATGGATTGTTGCATCTCTTTTCGATTCATATATTTACTGATGTTCAGTTTAATCATGTCGTGACTGTTGTAATCGAGTATAATGCGATCACATTTTATTGCTTCTTTCTTTGGTTTGCATGACTCATAAAAGCCACTGTAATAAGCTGTAACAATGATTTTGATTTCCGTGCTTATTTGATTGTTGTTTATGAGTCTGAAAGCATTTTTCAAAGTTCGTTTGCTTGTACTACGTATAAACTTGTACATGTCGCTTCGCTTATTTTGAATCAACATTAGCTGTAGTTCTTCAATGAAATCTTGGTTGCAAACTTTACTACGATGTCTCTTTTTTCGTTTCTTTTTCCGTCGTTTATTTGCGATGGGTACGCGAAAAAGAGGTATCTGTTTTTTATATGTAATGGAATTTGACTCCCATTGACTGACGTTACCGAAGTTTTGTACATTATCGTTTAATCCCAGCGGATATGCTGAAATTAAAGCTAATGTCCAGTTTCTTTCTTTGGCTCTCAGAGCCGCTTTGATATTCGGAGCATTAGCAGCATTTACTGTATCGATCACTCTTACTTTCATGTCATCAGATGAATGGTTAGGACTGTTAAAGTGTTGAACCATATACGTACGTTTTTTGTTCGACTTAACGTCATTGACGTGTTGGCTAAACCGACATTTAATTTTTTGTGTGGTTTCTCCAACATATTGTGCTTCACATTTTTGACACTCGATTAAATAAACAACATTAGAGTCGGTACATGTTATGTTTGCATTAACTGAGCTTATAAAGTACTCATTAGTTACCGCTGATTTGAATATGTTCCCTGGTGAAAGATGTGTACACGTCAAACACAGTTTACGTTGACATTTCACCATCGTGATACCAGACTGCGTGCTATCGCAAGTTGAAACTTTCGTGATATCGTGGTTAACGTTTGTAACGAGCATGTTTGGTCGGCCTGCCTGCCGGGGAAGGATACAAGGGTTATAAGTGGAAGACATTGTATTGGATTGAGATTATTTGTATTTGTATGTTTTGTTTGAGTGTACCCGGCAACTCATTCACTAGGCCTAATTGGGGGTGGCAGACAGGACCAATATTAAAGTACAAAATTAAATAGCAGCAGTCTTAACCTGATAGTATCAAACTTCATGTTGTCGTGGTTGAAGATACATTGTGATGTCGTCACGGTATACTGTACTGAGTGAACCCAGTATAACGGTAGTTGACAAGTGTGTTAGGGACCAGGTGAACCCAGTATAACACAAGTAGACAATTGTGTTAGGGACCAGGCGAACCCAGTATAACACGAGTAGACAAGTGTGCCAGGGACCAAGCAAGCCTGGTGTAGCACAGTGGACAATTCTACAACACCAGAAACTGGTGGTAGATAAGGTAATACAGTCAGGGTTACATTACAAAATTAAAACATAAAAGTACGGGTTTGAAGACAAAATTTATTCAAATGATGAACCCTGTGGATCAATGCGCCCGGAATGGACGTCCATCGTCTCCACAGAGAACACCGGTACAAGTGTACAAATCATACATTCAAAAATTGTTAGGATAGTAGAGTTGGAACCAATGTGTTTCGACGGAATTTAAAAGAACTAGACACATTGTTCCGGTGGCCAGGCTCCGTCATCGTCAGTAGTCTTACCTAGCCACCACTAACTTAAACTTTGGAATCAATCATACCAGCTAATCGGAAAGAAAATACCTGTAAATAATATTGCAAAAAATAAAACAACAATTTAAATTATAAACAATTTTGTTGGCAATAATTTTGAAAATTTGTATGTAGGTGAAAATACGCATCTAATGTGGTGTACATAATGCATACAACATTGTGTTAGCACTGACTGTTATAGCTTGCATAGGTGAATAGCCGCAGGCCTGAAAACAAAAGATCGATATATAGTCTGTTCTCTAGTTACCGGTTAACCGGCAACTGATTGGTGTAAGAATTTTCTGAACAACCGATTTGCGATCCAAAAGTTTGTATTTCCAAAGTTTGGTGTTGTATCTACTACAAAAAACACATATTGAGTTCATAACGTCTGATTTGCTATGTCCTTTGTGAACGAGTTGTTCTGTATATCTGTGAAGAGCAGAATTGAAGTTTTCCAGCGTACTACAAATACGACAAAATCTGAGTAATTGTCCAATGATTACTCCGTTGATGAGTTTAGGGTGAACACAACTACCATATTTGAATGCTCGATTAACCTCGAACTCAAAAACATCAGTTTTATTGTACACTTTGGTTGTAGATTTGACTACGTCAAATGAGATATCGAGATAGTTTAATTGGTTATTTTTCGGTGTCTCTTTGTTGAGTTCTAATTCCGGTGGATAAATGTGTGAGGCATGAATATCAAAATATACGTTTAACGAAAGTATATCATCATTGTATCTAGTGATAAAAACGTCTTTTTTCCAAGGCTTGTATTGTTTCATGTACTGAAATTCCAGCCAAGAAAGAGTAATGTCTGCGATCATAGGGCTAGCATTGCCACCCATTGGTATATAAGTTTGAATCTAAATATTACTTAAAAAAATGGAGGCAAATATCAAAAAATAATTTAGTTGACACGATCGTGTTATCTGAATTAATTAACACGGTTGAATAACTCCTCTGAAACAGTTGAAAGGTTTGGATAAGTTGTCTGAAACAATTGGAAATGTTGTTAAGTATTCTGAAACAATTGAGAGGTGTAACTGGATAGAAAACTTGAACTGTTGTATTGCAATATAATTATTGTGTTCCTTTTGCTTTCATCATAATATATTACCCCGGATTCCCAATAATGTGCCCGTTGATTCGTTGTTACAAAAACGTCAAAGATAGAAATACAGTATATATCTCCGCTATGCAGCTACTGAACAACAAAAACATCAAAAAAGAGCTCATCCATAAGGCGCTGATTATACTCGACGCGCGATTTTCTGCGATACTCGCGCGTGAATCGCAAAAAAACATTAGGTTGGTTATAACAGGGTCACACGTGTTATAACCAACCTAATGTTTTTCACTTCAATTCACGCGCGAGTATCGCAGAAAATCGCAAAAGAAGTATGAACAGCGCCTAAACAAAGGACTCCTGGTTCAGTTGCATTGAGAACAAATTCTACAACACAGTTCGAATCAAAATGATATGGTACGTACGATGTTGTACATACATATGGAGGTATTTACATATTTGTTTCTGTGTTTATACATTAAGTCGTTAATTTTCTAGTGAGTTGTAATGGTCGAATGGTATTCGGTAAAGAGAGAAACCACTGAACAAAACGGAATCCATGAAAGTAAAGAAGGCTCCCACTCTGCCAGGAATCACAAGTCACTCTCGCTGGATCCACGGAGGACTGACAGGCTGACTATTCAGATCCTTACATATTTTATTGTTTCCATTTAAACTGAATATTTATATTTTAACACAATTTAAATCAGAGAGTCAGCACTTCATAAATTGTTGATCCTTTGCCTTTACATACACACGTTCCCACCTGAAGTACTCCGTTTTGATGGGCTGACAGGCATCAACCACTATACAAATACTGTACTTGTCTGCTGTGGATTATTAGAGAATGTATTCCGTACGTGTAACGACAAGTGCTTTCAGCTATTTTTAACCACTTTGTGGTCAATCAGTCAGTCAGTCAATCAGTCAGTACTTTCAAGCTGCAACTTCACTCTAAAGCAAAAAACATAAAAACATTGTTACTTAACTGACGTGAAAAGCGTGGATCAAATCATGTTTATTGAAAACAATAATAAGCATAATACACAAGAAAGTAAAGAGTCGTTCTAGAATGTGTAGGGTAACCGCCAACTAGAACATTCCGTACCGTTTGACTACTACGATTATTGACTTCTTTCATACATTTTCAGTCGGTGAATTGCTTTTTTTCAGTAGGTGACCTGCATACAGTCAGTTGTCAGTCGGTCAGTCAGTCAGTTAGTTAGTTTGTCAGTCAGTCAGTCGAAGTCGGTCAGTAAATAGGTCCGTCAGTCAGTGTGGCATTCACCGACTTACCCGATTCGATCACTGACTTGAGCAATGAAAGAGACGCTGGTGTGTCACATCAAACCGTCAGTCAGTGAGTCAGTCATTCAGTCAGTCAATCAGTCAGTCAACCACATAACATTTTACCTTGATTATTGACTCTATCAAGGCATTTTCAGTCGGTGAAATTTTGTTTCATTCCGTTTCGAATTATTATTTCCATGATGCGGTGTTTGGTTGTGGTATTGATAATGTGCCATGCGTTGATGATCGTTGATTTGGTATCGGCCACTGGTTAGCACCCAAAAAGTTTAAAGAAATTTTCCATATTCTGCTATTGTCAGTTAGACAAGGTAAACCCGCAGACTCCGAGTGATTTATTAGATGATGGTGTATTATCATATAAATAATATATTTGAAGTCAGATAAGCTTGAATAATCCAACAATAGGATTGTAACTTCAGAGACCAATTGTCAACGAGAACTTGCAGAAGCGATTGATTTGGCGAAAAGTGGTGCACTGGATATGTTTTTCCCACAGTGTAATGAGAAAGGTTGGAAAACTTACTTGTTAAAAAAATTAATTATGTTATTGAAACGCAGAACTCACGAAATACATTGGTAGCGAAACTCTGCAGGTGAATACGAAGCCCGGCAATGCTATGCCATGTCTGGTGGATGCTGGTGCGTGCATCCGGACACAGGCGAGATAATCAAGGAATCTTCACGGGGCGAGACCCCAAACTGCGATTCATAGAAAACCAAACGTTGATCAGATTCGTGGTGGAAGTAGAGAAATGTCTCCATATGTTAATCATACATACATAAGTAAAATTTCACCCATACTGTATCATCCATGAGTTCAATAAACTTATCGTTCTACGGGTGTTGGTTAAATGCAAACGTTTTTTTATTTTACACACCATTATTTACATATAACAACGTACAGAGCAAGTTTGTCTGAAATGATTGATAGTGGTGGAAAAGTTGTCTGAAATAATTGACAGGTTTGGATAAGTTGTTTCAATTATTTGAACGGTTTGGATAAGTGGATAAGATAATGAAATATATTACATGGCAAAATGTTATGTGCGAAACAGCGTTTCACCGGTGAATCTGAGATAAAAAAACGTCAACTTGGTTGTCCGTCCTGCTTGCTCCGTGCAACGTTACAGTAGAAGATAGACATCTTCTGGTTGTCGGTTGTTAACCGCATTCTGAAAATGATTATGAAAACCATTCTAAATGTGTCTTCTCCCTAATGTTTCAAATTTCTGAGATTTCCCATTTTTCCCATTTCGTGTTTAAAAAAAATCAGAGTTGTTGTTGGTGAAGAATTCGGAAGAAAAGTAATTCTGAAGTATTGAGCCCGGCACCCTAGTTGTGCACCCAAAAGTGGTTTTTGGTTTTGGATAGACGTTGGCTGGCTCGTCTTGATATCCGGTTCAGTTTTGAAGGTGTTGATAGCTACGACACCTGATTATATTGTTGGTCGGTTTATTTGTGAGTTTTTGGGATTGATAGGTTGAGAATTGGGTTTATGAATTAGAGATAAACCCAAGTTGTGTTTCATGAGCATATAAGTTAATGTGTCTTTATTCCCACTGATATTTCATTCCAACTATTGTTTCGTAGTCGTTTAATTTGAAAACACTTAATTAATAAAAGTTTATAGTTAATTCGGTTATCTTGGTATGTAGTTTATATTCGGTATCAACATTTGCCATCTGTGTCACAGGCTTCCTTGATAAATCGCAAGGAAATCTCTTTACGTCAACTTGGTTGTCCGTCCTGCTTGCTCACTGCAACGTTACGTCAACTTGGTTGTCCGTCCTGCTTGCTCCGTGCAACGTTACGTCAACTTGGTTGTCCGTCCTGCTTGCTCCCTGCAACGTTACGTCATCTTGGTTGTCCGTCCTGCTTGCTCCGTGCAACGTTACGTCAACTTGGTTGTCCGTCCTGCTTGCTCCGTGCAACGTTACGTCAACTTGGTTGTCCGTCCTGCTTGCTCCGTGCAACGTTACGTCAACTTGGTTGTCCGTCCTGCTTGCTCCGTGCAACGTTACGTCATCTTGGTTGTCCGTCCTGCTTGCTCCCTGCAACGTTACGTCATCTTGGTTGTCCGTCCTGCTTGCTCCGTGCAACGTTACGTCAACTTGGTTGTCCGTCCTGCTTGCTCCGTGCAACGTTACGTCAACTTGGTTGTCCGTCCTGCTTGCTCCCTGCAACGTTACGTCATGTTGGTTGTCCGTCCTGCTTGCTCCGTGCAAAGTTACGTCACGGATTCCCAATAATCTGCCCGTTGATCCGTTGTTGGATTACCTAATGTTTCATAATGTTTGGAACCTACTCGAACGTTCGCGCGCGTGTTTATATTTCAGTCTCGGGAATAATAAATATAAATTTGTATTTTTCCATGGATACCGAAAAAAACCTTGGAACGGATAATTAAATAATGGAGCATCGAAACATGAACTGTTGTTCTCCAGGTCGACAGTGTCGACTGAAAGATGATGCAATCAGCGTTTATCGCGCTGAACCGATGAAAATAAATGTTAAAAGTATTAAATGATGCTATTCTAGTTTCAGTTTGTTGAAATTAATTTTTGAAGTTAATTTATTCTATTTGTCACATGTGTTATGACGAAGTTATTCAAAATAATTCGAATAACATCATAACAGACATTTTCTCCCCGCATGTTATGATGCGTGTTATGTTACGACGGGGGAGTATGTAGACCCACCAAAACAGGCTCCGCCTCCATAACATAACTTGTTATATTACGGTGTTATGGTGGAGTAAGTTCGGGCCTTCATCCATAAACAGTGGTCTCCTGGTTCAGTTGCATTGAGAACAATTTCTACAACACAGTTCGAATCAAAATGATATGGTACATACGGTGTTGTACATACATACAGTATGTAGGTATTTACATATTTGTATCTGTGTTTATACATTAAGTCGTTAATTTTCTAGTGAGTTGTAACGGTCCAACGGTATTCGGTAAAGAGAGAAACCACCAAACAGAACGGAATCCATGAAAGTAAAGAAAGTTCCCACTCTGCCAAGGTTCACAAGTCACTCTCGCTCGATCCACAGAGGACTGACAGAGACTGCAAAATTCCAAAACCCAGAAATTTTCCTAGAATTTTTACTACACGCCAAATTTTTCGGTCATCAAAAATATTTTCCATATGAAGTTTTACTGTCCGTTAACCCTCGATTACCTATCGAAAGGCTGGAGCGAGGACAAGCGCGTTAGGCCCGCGCAGCGGTGGTATTTCCGTGGTTATCCACCTTAGTATGCGCAAGTAAAATTTCGTAAACAGTAAAAATTCTAGGAAAATTTTTGGGTTCTGGAAATATGCTGACAGGCTGACCATACAGATCCTTACATATTTCATTGATTCCAATTAAACTGAACATTTATATTTTAACATATTTTAAAACAGAGAATCAGCCTTTTATAAATTGTTGATCCTTCACCTTTACATACGTTCCCACCTGAAGTAATCAGTTTTGATGGGCTGACATGCATCGACCACTATACTTGTCGGCTGTGGATTATTAGATAATGTATTCCGTACGTATAACGACTAAGTGCTTTCAGCTATTTTTAACCACTTTGTGGTCAAGCAATCAGTCAGTCAATCAGTCAGTGCTTTCAAGCTGCAACTTCACACTACAGCAAAAAACATAAAAACTTTGTTACTTAACTGACGTGAAAAGCGTGAATCAAATCATGATTATTGAAAACAATAAAAAGCAAAATACACAAGAAACTAAAGAGTCGTTCTAGAATGTGTAGCGTCAACTAGAACATTCCGTACCGGTTGACTACGATTATAAACTTCTTTCTTGCATTTTCAGTCGGTGAATTGCATTTTTTCAGTCGGTGATCTGCATACAGTCAGTGGTCAGTCGGTCAGTCAGTCAGATAGTTAGTTAGTCAGTCAGTCAGTCGAAGTCAGTCAGTCAGTCAGTAAGTAGGTCCGTCAGTCAGTTAGTCAGTCAGTGTGGCATTCACCGACTTACCCGATTCGACCACTGACTTGAGCAATGAAAGAGACGCTTGTGTGTCACATTAGTCCGTCAGTCAGAGAGTCAGTCATTCAGTCAGTCAATCAGTCAGTAAACCACATAACATTTTACCTTGATTATTGACACTATCAAGGCGATTTCAGTCGGTGAAATTTTGTTTCGATCCGTTTCGAATTATTATTTCCATGATGCGGTGTTTGGTTGTGTTAATGATGATGTGCCATGCGTTGCTGATTGTTGATTTGGTGTCGGCCACTGGTTAGCCCAAAAAGTTTAAAGAAATTTTCCACGATCTGCAAGTGTCCGTGGGCAAGGGAAACCCGTAGACTTCTTCGAGTGATATGTCAGATGATTGTGTATTATCATATAAACATTATATTTAAAGTCATAAAAGCAAAAACCAGGTGCAATAATTTAGTGAAGGAAATATCAGTCAGTCTGACATTCATTACGTTTGTTTATTCAGTCAGTCAGTCAGTCAGTCAGTCAGTCAGTCAGATAAGCGAAATCCAACAATATGATTGTAACTCCAGAGACCAAATGTCAACGACAGCTAGCAGAAGCGTCTGATATGGCGAAAAGTGGTGTGCAGGATATGTTTTTCCCACAGTGTAATGAGAATGGTTGGAAAACTCACTTGCTAAAAAAGTAAATTTGTTGTTAAAACGCTGAACTCACGAAAAACATTGATATAGGGTGGACAGTTGGTTATTAGAATGGCCACAAAAAGGTAATCAGTGTTTCCCCTATAAAACTGAATCTTGCACTCTATTTTTGATTCTGACAGAAATCGATGTTTTTGAAGAAAACAAGAAAAAATTTCTGCGAATCCAAAATCTGAAATACCAAATTCGAATTCTTGGATTCACAGAAAATTGTATTTTCCTCATTTTTTGTTATTAACAAAAACGTTAGAATCTAAAATATACCCAAAAATCCAAGATTCAGTTTTATAGAGGGAATCACTGATTACCTTCTGTGGCCATTCTAATAACCAATTGTCCACCCTATAGCGAAACTGCAGGTGAATACGAAGTCCGGCAATGCTATGCCATGACCGGTGAATGCAGGTGCGTGCATCCGGACACGGGCGAGACAACCAAGAAATCTTCACCGGGCGAGATCCCCAACTGCGAATCGTAGGAAACCAAACGTTAATCAGATTCGTGTTGGCAGTAGAGAAATGTTTCCATATGTTAATCCTACATACATAAGTAAAAATTCACCCATACTGTATCATCCATGAGTTCAATAAACTTATCGTTCTACGGTTGTTGGTTAAATGCAAAAATTTCCTTATAAGCACCATTATTCGTAAATCATATTTGGCAAACCCTGAACAACCAGTTCTGTAACCTTTTACATGTAATCATGTATGGTATGTAACAGTCAAGTTTCCTTATATTTTATCCTGTTATTGTCCTCATATTATCCTGATTTTTGAGATTAGAAACGTCCCAGTAACAACATGCTGTATTTACAATACTTCAAATGATTTTCTTATCGCATCAACCATCGTCATGTCAAATATTATCCTCAATAAAAAAAATTCAAAATTACGGGCTGAACATTGTCGTTCAAACTTTCGGCATCAACTGAATGAACTACATCATGAACCAAAGCCGAAAACACCTGAGCCATAGGCTATCACTGAGTACATAAATGTACGTTTGCAAAGTAATTGTTGTTGTTGTTGTTGTTGTTGTTGTTGTTGTTGTTGTTGTTGTTGTTGTTGTTGTTGTTGTTTTTGTTGTTGTTGTTGTTGTTGTTGTTGTTGTTGTTGTTGTTGTTGTTGTTGTTGTTGTTGTTGTTGTTGTAACCTGTACATATGTATATCACAAGATGGAGCAAGACTGCGAGTCCTGCACGTGGGGACGACCGCCACCGCGAGTGAATATTGGTCGAACCTGAAATAATCTGATCAAAATCAAGACTCTTTTACATATATATATTTGTTTTTTTGTGACTGACCCTCTCACCCAACTTCGCCCACATACTCACTCACTCACTCACTCACTCACTCACTCACTCACTCACTCTCTCACTCACTCACTCACTCACTCACTCACTCACTCACTCACTCACTCACTCACTCACTCACTCACTCACTCACTCACTCACTCACCCAACTTCACTTACCTACTCACTCACTCACTCACTCACTCACTCACTCACTCACTCACTCACCCACTCACTCACTCACTCACTCACTCACTCACTCACTCACTCACTCACTCACTCACTCACTCACTCACTCACTCACTCACACACTCACTCACTCACTCACTCACTCACTCACTCACTCACTCACTCACTCACTCACTCACTCACTCACTCACTCACTCACTCACTCTCACTCACTCACTCACTCACTCACTCACTCACTCACTCACTCACTCACTCACTCACTCACTCACTCACTCACTCACTCACTCACTCACTCACTCACTCACTCACTCACTCACTCACTCACTCACTCACTCACTCACTCACTCACTCACTCACTCACTCACTCACTCACTCACTCACTCACTCACTCACTCACTCACTCACTCACTCACTCACTCACTCACTCACTCACTCACTCACCTGCTGTCTATATGGTCCATCATCAGACGTCGATCGACCGGGGATTAGAGCTGATTCTTCCTCACTGAAGTCTGAGAAAGAAGATGACCGTTGTTGATTTTGATTTGGTTCCTCATCCAAAATGTTCGTGTATCTGCATGGACAAGCAGTTTGTAAATTTTCTGTCAAGCAACTAGTAAGGGAGTCAGTCAGATATTCCTTAATTTAGTTTAGTTTATTCAGTCAGTCAGTCAGTCAGTCAATCAGTCAGTCAGTCAGTCAGTCAGTCAGTCAGACAGTCAGTCATTCAATCAGTCATTCAGTCAGTCAGTCAGTCAGTCAGTCAGTCAGTCAGTCATTCATTCAGTCAGTCAGTCAGTCAATCAGTCAATCAATCAGTCAGTCAGTCGGTCAGTCAGTCAGTCAGTCAGTCAATCAATCAGTCATTCAGTCAGTCAGTCAGTCAGTCAGTCAGTCAGTCAGTCAGTCATTCATTCAGTCAGTCAGTCAGTCAGTCAATCAGTCAATCAATCAGTCAGTCAGTCAGTCAGTCAGTCAGTGAGTCAGTCAGTGAGTCAGTCAGTGAGTCAGTAAGTCAGTCAGTCAGTCAGTCAGTCAGTCAAACACATAATACAGCCAGTCTTTTTACACACTCACTTGTCCGAGTATTTACGGCTCCACTCGGTTGCCGATCTGACACGAGTGGATATGGGTTTCTCACTGGATTTTACAAAGTTTTTGAAACGGTTCCCATCCAATAATTGTATTAAATTGTTTGTTAAATCGCGTAACTCCCTGCCCAGCAACGGACTTGACATTAGCTGTCTGATCACGTGTTTGTGAGGCAGCAGAAGAGAGCGAGATTTGGGTCCGGACAGCATCAGCAGGTCCTGACACAATGAATAGGTATGAGACAACAACAACAACAACAACAAAAACAACACCAACAACAACAACAACAACAACAACAACAACAACAACAACAACAACAACAACAACAACAACAACAACAACAACAACAACCAACAACAACAACAAAAACAACAACAACAACAACAACAACAACAACAACAACAGCAACAACAACAACAACAACAACAACAACAACAACAACAACAACAACAACAACAACAACAACATCAAGAACAACAACAACAACAACAACAACAACAACAACAACAACAACAACAACAACAACAACAACAACAACAACAACAACAACAACAACAACAACAACAACAACAACAACAACAACAACAACAACAACAACAACAACAACAACAACAACAACAACAACAACAACAACAACAACAACAACAACAACAAATTGTTGTTCTACAAACATACCTGCCATGCATACAAAATGCCACCTCTTACCCGTTTACTGAAGTCATTGTTTTCTTTCAGAATATTGGCCATGGTTTCGGCAATTTCGTTGGCTTGCTAAATATAATCACTGACTTTCATAATGACTGTCGACTGATTGTTTCATTAAATAACTATGTGTGTACATGGTGTCCGACTGACTACAGCCTGATTGACTGTTCCGCTGAATAAATGACTGTTAGACTAACTGACTGACGGGATGAACAAAGACCAAGTTTGTTTGGCAAATCCTCATTTCCTGGGACGTTTTTGTGAAATTATTGCCTCACTCCAAATCTATGCCGTCAAAATGCATGTTTGAATAAAACAACACTTCATTTTAATGACCGAAAGAGCCTGTGTGATCATGCCGAATGAGATGTCATAATTAACGTAAATTAAACGCCCCCGTCAAACGGGCAGATCTATACAGTATTCGGGCGTTAGGGAGAGGTTTTACATGAAATGTCTCAGAAAAAGTGTTAAATCGGAAAATGCACTGTACTGATGAA
>OZ038445.1:866691-893629 GCA_964036265.1 Daptonema setosum
AAACACTTACCGCACCCTCACGCGCACAGTCCGATATCATATAAACACTTACCGCACCCTCTTGCGCACAGTCCGATATCATATAAACACTTACCGCACCCTCACGCGCACAGTCCGATATCATATAAACACTTACCGCACCCTCACGCGCACAGTCCGATATCATATAAACACTTTACAAACCCTCACGCGCACAGTCCGATGTTGTATAAACACTTACCGCACCCTCACGCGCACAGTCCGATATCATATAAACACTTTCCAAACCCTCACGCGCACAGTCCGATGTTGTATAAACACTTACCGCACCCTCACGCGCACAGTCCGATATCACACAAACACATACCGCACCCTCACGCGCACAGTCCGATATCATATAAACACTTTCCAAACCCTCACGCGCACAGTCCGATATCATATAAACACTTACCGCACCCTCACGTGCACAGTCCGATATCATATAAACACTTACCGAACCCTCACGCGCACAATCCGAAATCATATAAACACTTTCCAAACCCTCACGCGCACAGTCCGATATCATATAAACACTTACCGCACCCTTACGCGCACAGTCCGATATCCTATAAACACTTACCGCACCCTCACGCGCACAGTCCGATATCATATAAACACTTTCCAAACCCTCACGCGCACAGTCCGATGTTGTATAAACACTTACCGCACCCTCACGCGCACAGTCCGATATCATATAAACACTTTACAAACCCTCACGCGCACAGTCCGATGTTGTATAAACACTTACCGCACCCTCACGCGCACAGTCCGATATCATTTAAACACGTACCGCACCCTCACGCGCACAGTCCGATATCATATAAACACTTTCCAAACCCTCACGCGCACAGTCCGATATCATATAAACACTTACCGCACCCTCACGCGCACAGTCCGATATCATATAAACACTTACCGAACCCTCACGCGCACAGTCCGAAATCATATAAACACTTTCCAAACCCTCACGCGCACAGTCCGATATCATATAAACACTTACCGCACCCTCACGCGCACAGTCCGATATCATATAAACACTTACCGCACCCTCACGCGCACAGTCCGATATCATATAAACACTTTCCAAACCCTCACGCGCACAGTCCGATATCATATAAACACTTACCGCACCCTCACGCGCACAGTCCGATATCATATAAACACTTACCGAACCCTCACGCGCACAGTCCGAAATCATATAAACACTTTCCAAACCCTCACGCGCACAGTCCGATATCATATAAACACTTACCGCACCCTCACGCGCACAGTCCGATATCATATAAACACTTACCGCACCCTCACGCGCACAGTCCGATATCATATAAATACTAACCGCACCCTCACGCGCACAGTCCGATATCATATAAACACTTACCGCACCCTCACGCGCACAGTCCGATCCGATATCATATAAACACTTTCCAAACCCTCACGCGCACAGTCCGATGTTATATAAACACTTACCGCACCCTCACGCGCACAGTCCGATATCATATAAACACTTACCGCACCCTCACGCGCACAGTCCGATCCGATATCATATAAACACTTTCCAAACCCTCACGCGCACAGTCCGATGTTATATAAACACTTACCACACCCTCACGCGCACAGTCCGATATCATGTAAACACGTACCGCACCCTCACGCGCACAGTCCGATATCATATAAACACTTTCCAAACCCTCACGCGCACAGTCCGATATCATATAAACACTTTCCAAACTCTCACGCGCACAGTCCGATATTATATAAACACTTACCGCACCCTCACGCGCACAGTCCGATATCATGTAAACACGTACCGCACCCTCACGCGCACAGTCCGATATCATATAAACACGTACCGCACCCTCACGCGCACAGTCCGATATCATATAAACACTTTCCAAACCCTCACGCGCACAGTCCGATATTATATAAACACTTACCGCACCCTCACGCGCACAGTCCGATATCATGTAAACACGTACCGCACCCTCACGCGCACAGTCCGATATCATATAAACACTTACCGCACCCTCACGCGCACACTCCGTTTAGTCACAGTATCATTTAGGCACAGTACCATTTAGCCACAGTACCATTTAAGCACAGTCCGATGTCTCTTTAGCCACAGTACCATTTAGCCACAGTACTATTTAGCCACAGTCCGGTTCCTCTTTAGCCACAAGCCTCTTTAGCCACAGTCCACCCCCCCCCCCCGGACTGTGGCTAAAAACCCACAAGCGGGACAGGTGTGGTGGGTGTTACCCGGGTTGGTCAAGCTAACGTGTCATTTGTTCACTTGAATCTCAAGACGCTCTTTAGCATTTGCGAAAACTTGTTGAAAATAAAAACTGCTGCAGAGGGACAAGTTATACTTCTGCTAAAAATTTTACAAAGCACTTATATATAATGTTTTCGTGCGTTGAAAAGTCTTCAATCAATTCTGCAGTTTTTATTGAAAAATATTTTTAACCACCCCCTTAACACCGGGTATCGTCAATTTTGTCCAATTTAGTCCAATTTAGTGAAGAAAATTTGGTCCAATTTGGTTCAATTTGGTGAAAATGGTCCAATTTGGTGAGAATTTGTTTGCATTTGGTTCAAGTTTGCAATATTTCTAACCATCCGCCTCGCACCGTGGCGGATCCACATATCGAACACCCTTTATCTTCAATTTGGTCCAAATTTTGTGTCTTCGCTGACATTCGGTCTCTGAAAACACAATGTCATTTGGGCAAATTTTCATCATTCGATGGTTGTCCAAATCTGATACCAAATCTCAGACTGTTCCCAAATAAATTATTGCCTTTTTTTTGTTGGCTTATTTTTTACTACCCTACTATACTACAAAAGACTATTCCTAAATAAATGATTGGCTTATTTTGTTGGCTTATTTTTGACTACCCTGTAACTTTTAAGCCCGCATGTTGTTTCTGGCAGCAAAAATATCACCCAAAACGTTTGATAATGAAATATCCCTAGCGTCCACTCAACTCGTTTGACACCATAGTTTAACACGGTATAGCACAGGGTGATGATGATTGATGTGCGTGTTAACACTGATTGTTTGAAGTTTCATTATCAGACGTTTGGCATCATTGTTGGTTGCAGAAACAACATAGGGGCTTCATACATATACACAACGCACTAGCGGACGAGTCAGATCTCCAAAGGGAGGGAATCTCTCCAAAGAGGGGGAATCGGCAGAAAATAGGTAACTTTACCTACACGTTAGGGAACACAATCCACCTTTCGAAATCGCCAAAGAGGTTCGGAATTCCACTTTTCCCACCCCTTCTCGTCCGCTAGTGCCACAACGTAGAACAACCTCCGGTTTCTGGTGGTATGGGGCATTCGCCGTAAGTGGTTCCACCCTGTACATAACCGGTGTCCGGATCCACGCAAATACAACTACCTTGCCCACGACATTGTTTGCGTTCGTATTTACCTGCGCAAGTCCGTTATGCAAAATTTCAACTCCCAAAAAGTTTCCTAGAATTTTTTCCTAAACGTGAAAATTTTCGGTTACCAAAAATATGTTCCATATGAAGTTTTGCTGTTCGTTAACCCCCGATAACCTACCGTGAAGCGCGTCAGGCCCGCGTAGCGGTGGATTTTCAGTTGTTTACCCACCTTCGTATGCACGCGAAAAGTTTGGGAAAAATTCTAAGAAAATTTTTGGGGTTTGGAAGTTTGCTTCCGTTACACAGTTTTTATTGCTGAAATTAGTTTTTAGTTCTGATCCGATAACATTGGCCCACGTAACAGTTCTCGTTAATAGATATGTGTTCACATAAAATTTGAACACGATACCAACATGTCGCCTAACTTCAGTTTTTTGTAACATGATAGCTCGACCAACTCATACATAGTTTTTAAGTAAGACATCCCGAAGTAAAACGTTGAGGCTCTGCCATTGTCGGACGCGATACGCATGTTATTCCACAAAAACGGAATGGTAGGTAGGTAAGTATTAGGTATTTTGATTTATTTTTAAAATGTGGTACAATATATGTGAAAAAATTGATCAAATGAGTGTTTCAATGAATATTAGGCCCATTTTTATTCTCAGAATGACTTTCACCATGTAAAACTCTTGATTTGAAGATTTCCTTCTTCAAATTTATTTGCTCACCCGCTGCGAATCCGCTACTGACCTATCAATGAATTATTAGCTCCCTGTTAAGTTACATAGGTGTGCATTCCGCAAAAGGCAAACGCGCCCGACTTTAACCGAGCCTTTTGTCACTGGCGGACGAGCTAATCCTCCAAACGGAGGGGAATTTCATCAAAGGGGGAGAGTTTGCAGTTTTCAGACCATTTTAAACACACTTAGGGAACAAATTCTACAGTTTGAAGCGTCCAAAGAAGGGGGAATTTCAATTTTCCCCGTCCTTCTGGTCCGCTAGTGCCTTCAGTGAAATCGTTATCCCACAAGCACTACCGAACGAGAGAGACGTTTTAAAAATGTTGGATTTGTTCCCTAAAGTCTAGTTGAGGTGTTGGTAAAATGACCAGAGAACTGCCCATTCCTCCTCTTTGAGGAATTTCCCCTCTCTGTGGGAAAAAAGCTTCTCCGCCAGTGACTCCAACCTCTCAAAGGGAGGGGAAGAGGGGGGAATTTGCAATTTTCGGGTGATTTTACCTACACTTTAAAGAAAAAAAATCGACTTTAAAAAAACACCAAAGAGGGGGGAATTCTCTTTTCCCACCCCTTCTCGGCCAGTGACACCAACCATCTGCGTCACATAATGGTGAAATGGCATCGCTGAAGCCGATTTTCGCCAAATCGTTCGCCTCTTCTCGCGATTGTTCACATTCGGTCACTAAAGTAACTTAGATTTTAGATACTTAAAGTATTGTGTTAGATACTTGAAATACCATGTTAAATACTATGTTACTGTTAAGATACAAAATTTAATAATTCCTATTTTATTTCTGCGACTTGGTTTCCCCAGTAATCTGTCCGTTAATTATATCATCCTCCGGGGATTAACCAAGCTGAATTTGAAGACTGACTTAATTGTTGGTTATTCACATATATTTTTGTTGATCTCAATATTGTCACAGAAAAAGTAGTTTGGAAAGTTTACTCAATCCGGATCAGTAAATAAAAATAGAAACACAAGTCGGAATCCAAATTAATCAAGTACTCAATGCCTTACTAACATGCAGAGGCCAGATCAACGATCAGCAACGCATGGCACATCATCAATACTACATTCAGATCCAAACACCGCATCACGCAAACAATTACTCGAAACAGCTCGAAATTAGCTCGAAGCTTACAAATTACAAAGTTCATTGCTGTCGTGTGAAGTTGCAGCTTGACAGCACTGACTGACTGACTGACTGACTGACTGACTGACTGACTGACTGACTGAGAGACTGACCGACCGACTTACTGATTGAGTGACTGACTGACAAACAGACTGATTGACTGAATGACTGACTGACTGACTGACTGACTGACTGACTGACTGACTGACTGACTGACTGACTGACTGACTGACTGACTGACTGACTGACTGACTGACTGACTGACTGACTGACTGACTGACTGACTGACTGACTGACTGACTGACTGACTGACTGACTGACTGACTGACTGACTGACTGACTGACCGACCGATTTACTGATTGAGTGACTGACTGACAAACAGACTGATTGACTGACTGACTGACTGACAGACTGACCGACTAACTGACTGATTGAAAACAGTTACATACATAGTTCTTACTTATACTGAATAGATTTCCCAATAAATCGAATCAAGCAAGTGATTGAAGTTTGTCCGAACGGACAAATTGGATTAGCCAATTTTTATATTATAGATTGTTTGTGGTATGTAGGACAAGAAATAACTGTGGAGATATATTTTGTTGATACATTACCATATCATTATCATATCATTTTGGTTCGAACGGTGTTGTATAATTTGTTTGAAATGCAAAAAACATCAAATATGTAAGAGCAGTGGTTGCATAACAGAATTATTTCTGGGAAACTTAATATACGTAGTGAAAGCGAAAAAAAGCTATGTATTTGTTTAAACAATCAATCAATAATTCAATCAATCAATTAATCAATAAATCAATAAGTCAATCAATAAATCAATCAATCAATCAATCAATCAATCAATCAATCAATCAATCAATCAATCAATCAATTAATCAATCAATCAATCAATCAATCAATCAATCAATCAATCCATAAATCAATCAATAAAAGTTACATATCTATTCAGTTCATTGTTATCATTCATGGAAAAGCGAGTCATCAAAAAGAAAGGAATGTTCTTTAAAGCAGGGGCTCAGTTCATGTGATTCAAGTTGACGTAGGACGCAGCCAGTATTCTAAAGTTAACATTAAAGTTTATAATTTGTGTTTCTAATAAAACCAAAAAGCTAGAAACTAAAGCCATGAAACTGAAATTCTGTCTCAAGTTTTTTGGGTTCTCAAAGCTGAAAAGCTACATACAACATGTGCACCATTAGGGTTCTGACCTGTGAGTCGAATTGACGGCGTGAACCGCGCACAAACGTCGGCTGAAAAAAATTGACAATCGATCAGGAATTCAGGTAGCTTCAAGTCTAGTCAAAGCTCTCGTTATTCCTAAACCGAACTTACATACCTTAATCCTTTTGGCGCACATTCCACCGAACCCGATATGATATTTTTTATGTTCACACAACAGGTGAACATACTAATTTATTATTATTATTAATAATAATAAATAAGTTAAACACAAATATTAATCTATTTAATGTGGTTTAGAATAAAAAATAGTAATGAGAACCCAGACCAAGTTATAAAGACCTGGGAAAAACACGACCAGTGATCTATTAGCGGACGAGAAGGGTAGGGAAAAGTGGAATTCCCCCCTCTTTGGCGAAATGAAAAAGTGAAATTTGTTCCTTAAGGTGCAGGTAAAATGGCCTTCATTCTGCCAAGTCTCCCGTGACTTTTAAAAGATTCCAATCCCTCTGGAGGATTAGCTCGTGATCATATAGACTGTTGACATGTTGTGGCTGCCTTTTGGTGCTCAATCAAAACTCGGCGCGCGTTCAAACCTGAGATTAATTATCTGTTCAAATCCAGCTGACAACATACTTTTATTAATTGTGGCACAAAACATTTTTAGAAAACCCATTGAGTAATAAGATGCTTTATTCAAACTAAAGGTTCACAGATTTATATCCAAGTTATGTACACGAACTGGTAACTAAACTTGGATGCACTAGCCAAATTCAAATCGCCGAATCTCCGAAAGGAGTGGAATTTTACCAAAGAGGGGGAATTAGCGGAAACTAGGCCATTTTACCTTACCTTAAAGAGTGAGCTATACGCTTTGAAACAGCCAAGAAGGTGGGAATTAAACTTTTGCCCCCCCCCCCCCTCGTTCGCTGGTGCTAAGAGGCATTGGCGAACGAGCTAAACCTCCCAAGGAAGGGGAATCTTTCCAAAGAGAGGAGAATGGGCAGAAATTTTGCCCTTTTACCTACACTTCAGGAAACAAAGGCTATTTTCTAAAACCGCCAAAGAGAGGGGAATTCTGTTTTTCCCCCCTGTCCCGTCCGCTGGTGCTACGATACACACATGAATTTGCCAGATTACCGCGTTATCAACAGTAGATTATCTATTACTGATAAGATGCTCACTTTTACTGATTATTATGACTGTCATTTTCAAAATTACCTGAAAAAATAATGTGCGAATAACAACTTTTATTTTGGCAGCATGTCACATTTGATTTACTTTCAAAATTAAAACTTTTTAATGGTGTGAAGACGCAGTTTTTTTTCGATTTTCTTTATTCGTATGTTCGTGTTAACTAGTGATGTTCGTGTAAAAAATGTGTTCCTTCTGTTATTTGTTTTCAAACATGTATATATGTTTCTCACAACGCTTGATTATTGAGCATAAAAATTACAGTTTGTTTTCAAGCGATATACACACTACTTTATGGTCATATTTGATGAAACCACTTGCCTTCACACAAGTGCTCTTTTGTATTCCGTTCTACATTCCCTTTTTATAAGACACTTTGTTACCTTTTGGCATAATCAATGATAAAAGTTCGGCGAATAAGACGTAAAAACACTGGAATTAAAATGTACTCCCGTGAAGTTTCTAATTAAAAAATAAAATGGTCTTATTCATGGTAAAACTGTGCTCATCGTTAAAAAATTTTTGAACTCTGAGACCGTAAAAAAGTTTCTTTTCAGGGTGAGAATATTCTGTTTTCGGGTCAAAAGTTTTACGAATGGCTGATTTTCTTCTTATCTTGCCAACTAAAATTCAATTAGACTTTAATTACATAGTAATAGAACAGCTCTTCCGTAAGATAAAACACACCCGTGAATATATAGAATATCCATGGTTTTTTGTTAGTCAAAAACTTTTTGGCGCGCAGTTTGAATTCAAATCTGTTTCTGGCGCACTTTCAAAAATTTGAGAATTAAAATCTTTTTCACGTAGCATTTGGACAACATAAAAAAATCACTTTGTTTCTTGCAAATGTGTGAAACCAACCCGCAAAATAGACGTTTGATAACAAGAACCCCCGACCAAGCTATACCTAAATACCGTGTGGCCGCCTTCTTATATCTTGGTCAGGGTTTCTTGTTACAAAAAAATAAATTTATGGGCCCGTTGCGCACGTGTAAGATGTACAAAAAATATATTGCAACAATTTCGAACAGTAAAATTATTGTTATCTCGCTATGTAACTTATTTAGAGAAAGTATGCATGCAATGAATTAAACGGCATTTTCGTATGTTGTCCAAATGCTATGTGCAAAAGATTTTATTTCTCGAATTTTCGAAAGTGCGCCAAAACAGATTTGAATTCAAACTGCGCGCCAAAAATTTTTGTCTAACGAGAAACCCTGGATAAGCTATATAGCCTATGCATACCGGCGGGGCGGACGAGCTAAACCTTCAAAGGGTGGGGAAATTTCTCGAAGAGAGGGACTGGTAATTTTTAGGCCATTTTACCTACACCTTAGGGAAAACTTCAGTTTTTTTATTATCAAAGAGGGGGGAATTCAACTTTCCCCTCCCCTTCTCGTCTGCTAGTGTATATGCAGGATATCCCGTTACCCGTAAAAGATTGAGCATAATATAGTTTTCCGTTTCAACCACGTGCTAGATTTTTTGTCCAAATGTGAAAACCATTTTTCTATTCACATTTGGACAACAAACTAACGCCGCGCCAACATCATGAGTATGTAAAGTAATGGGTCCATACGGATGATGAATCATTTTTGATGACAATATAGCTTAACCAAACATGCAAAATCTCGTGCGCTTCACCTTTTCATATAGTTTGTTCACTAAATCGCGTTAGTCGTACGCGAAACTTTTGTTATATGTATGCAAGAACATGTTTTCATGCAGTATTCTCCTAGGAGTCTGCTTTGGATCTCGGAACTTAAAAGTTTGAATCTGGGGGCGAGTTTTAAAACTTTTCTTTGCATGATTTTTGGCGGAAAAAGCAAGATTTATTGACAGATATGCGCGTCGACTAGTATCAGGGCATATTATGTCGTGATCAGGGATCGAATTACTGAGACAAAAAAACAATTAACTTCCATAATCGATTACTGAAAACAAACTTCCAAATTCGGTTTTCTACACATTTGTGATCACTTTTGAACATGTGTCTAGAGACAAGAAAACGTGACAAAGCTATAGAACCCCTTATTTCCGGTGAAAGATTGAACGTATGTAGCCCTGTGCTCGAAAAACATTCCACATAATTGATGGAGACGTACCATACGGGTTGGCTGAGCATGAACACCTTTCTTGCCTAAAAGAACTAGATACTTTTTACTCATCAAAATCAGACTGAGAACACGTTTTCAACCAATCAGAAAAGTGGATGATGAAAACTGATACTGTTAACTTATCAAATTAAGTGGACGAAATTTTTTTTAATGGAAACAGTATTTCGATTGTTCCGAAAACAAACAGCAAAACATTGAAAGTCACAAAAGAGTTCGAACGTTTTCTCTGTTGTTCATTTCCAAATGGTCTATAATGCCAGCCTGGACCATCTGGGCAAGGCACGCCGTATGCCCTGGCCCCCAACCCCTACCCCCTTTCGCCGCCGCAAGCATGAAGGCCTGGCTCACATTTACCGCTGCCTTGCCTGGTACAGAACGGCTGATCTGAATGACGTAGAGAGCAGACAGTACATTCTACCTGCTGTTTACTGCGCTAAAGTCAAGCGTACATAAAAATGAAAGGTCCAAAGATGTTGGCGAGAATCCGAAGGAAATTCAGGAAGAAATTCTGCGACGAGCGAAGAGGAATTTGCTGCATGAATTCCCTGGCCATGTACAGCTTTGCGGATCATTCGGGTCAATGTCCCACAGGTTGGCGTTGTTGTTGTTGTTGTTGTTGTTGTTGTTGTTGTTGTTGTTGTTGTTGTTGTTGTTGTTGTTGTTGTTGTTGTTGTTGTTGTTGTTGTTGTTGTTGTTGTTGTTGTTGTTGTTGTTGTTGTTGTTGTTGTTGTTGTTGTTGTTGTTGTTGTTGTTGTTGTTGTTGTTGTTGTTGTTGTTGTTGTTGTTGTTGTTGTTGTTGTTGTTGTTGTTGTTGTTGTTGTTGTTGTTGTTGTTGTTGTTGTTGTTGTTGTTGTTGTTGTTGTTGTTGTTGTTGTTGTTAATAATAATATTTCATTCCAGTATAGGAAGTATGTGCTAAATAGCACAGAAAAAAAACAAGTAGATAAAATACATATCTTAGAATGAATCACAAATCATCAGTAATAAGCTAAGGTAATGTAAATATGGTATTATATGGGTTTTTTTGATGGTGGGGATGCCAGAAAAATTTACTTTTGTAGAAAGTCAACAAATGGGAATTGTTGACTGAGGTGAGTCTCGATTTTTGTGGCAAAGTTAGTTTCTAAAAACTTTTTGAATTTTTTGTGACAGACAGATTCGAAAGCAGAGTCAGGTATTTTGTTCCATAAGGGGATTATTCTTATACTCCAGAACATTAGACGTTTGTTGGTTCTACATTTTGGAGTGCGCAAATTGTATCTATTTGAACTCCGTAGGGTTTTTTTATTTGCGAATTCAAAAAATTCATCACGGTCGACATCTTTGAAGTAACCAGTTATTATTTTGAAGGCTAACACAAGGTCTGCTATTGTTCTTCGGAATGCCAGGTTTTCAAATTTATAAAGGCATAGCCGTTGAGGGTATGGTGTGTCATATAAGTTTTTCGTTAATTTTGTATAACGCCGATGGGGGCGTTCTATGGTTTCAGTAACAATTTTGGTGCCTATGTTCCATACAGGGCTTGCGTATTCTAGTTTTGGCCTAATGTAAGATTTTATTATTTTTGTTTGGAATGTAATTTCTCTGTTGTTGTTGTTGTTGTTGTTGTTGTTGTTGTTTTTGCTGTTGCTGTTGTTGTTGTTGTTGTTGTTTTTCTTGTTGTTGTTGTTGTTGTTGTTGTTGTTGTTGTTGTAGTTGTTGTTGTTGTTGTTGTTGTTTTTGTTTTTGTTTTTGTTAATAATTAATACTTTAGGCCCACGGTCATCATGGACGGAGCCATGGTTCTGGCGTTTGTTCATATCCAACAACCTGGTATGTCTGGCCAGCCATTTTCAGCTTTATCACATAACCGTTGTGAACAACATACTCGATAAATTAAAGGTTTTTAAACTGACTACAGCCTGATTGATGGACAACACTCACTCACTCACTCACTCACTCACTCACTCACCCACTCACTCACTCACTCACTCACTCACTCACTCACTCACTCACTCACTCACTCACTCACTCACTCACTCACGCACTCGCTCACTTACTCATTAACTCACTAATTTACTCACTCACTCACTCACTCACTCACTCACTCACTCACTCACTCACTCACTCACTCACTCACTCACTCACTCACTCACTCACTCACTCACTCACTCACTCACTCACTCACTCACTCACTCACTCACTCACTCACTTACAGGACTGGGTGGATGAACATGCGGCATCAGAAGCCAACCTGTGTTTAACTCTGATATTGGCCTGTCTACCATTGGGAATGGCTATTGGGGGTGTTTTTGCATTGACATCAACGGAATGTTTTGGACGTCGGTGGACACTGGCAGGTGAGAGAGTGAGTGAGTGAGTGAGTGAGTGAGTGAGTGAGTGAGTGAGTGAGTGAGTGAGTGAATAAGCAAGTGAGTGAGTGAGTTAGTGAGTGAATGAGTGAGTGTGCGACTGAAAAAGTCAGTGAGTTAGTGAGTTAGTGAGTGAGTGAGTGAGTGAGTGAGTGAGAGCCTTGACTTGTAGGTGATCCTGCACGCCTGCGTCAAATCATCGATAACCCTGGGATCTTTATTTGTGATTATGGTAACGATATCGACAGTAAATTCGGCCATTATTGGCTGCACCCTCGAAGCGATGTTCACAGAGATGTTCCCCCAACATGCCAGACAGAAAGCCAGAAGCATCATTCAATTTGTGTTCTGGTTAGTGTTCAAAGCAATGTCAGTGAGTTCGGAGAATCCAAAAATTTCTATAACAACTTTCCTATCATTTGAATACAGATAAACTTTATATCATATGTATCAATATCAATATCATAATATAACAACTTTAACATAGATTTAAAAAGTTCTTCAAAAAATTGCCTACCTATTTTCTGTACTAAAATTAAAGAAATGGAATAATAGTATGTACTTGTCATTCCAATGGTTCTCTTGTTATTTGATTGCAGGTTTTCTTACACGGTTGCAATTGGCCTGTTCCCACTATTATACATGGCTGATCATTCGCTCGATATCTCTTTATCCGTCTACTTGGTCATCTATGGAGGATCCGCCATCCTAATGGTTCGGTTCTGTGTTGCCCTTATCCTTGCTTATCTCTTGTCTTTACTTATCTGCAAAAAATGAGAATAGTTAAGCAATGTAGAGTGTAGAGACAGAATAGTAGTTTTCTTTCATTTCCAAATAAGGAAAGGACGCGCCGATGGGGCACATTAGGTCAGTTGAATCACAGCATCAAAAAAATGTATACACAAAGAAAAATATTTTCATACAACATATGAACATTGCGCGTAACAGGTACTTGTTTAATATCTGTGTTACACTTACATAGAAAGATTTTTCATAACAAGATACCTTGACCGACTACACCTTGATTTCAGGTGTCCAAGTTACCCGAAACCAAGCACCATTCGTTCCATCATATATTCACCACCTACTTTTGTGATGATGAAGAACGACGGGCCATCTTCGATGACGATCGTATTGATTTGCAGAGTATATGTTGAATCAAGAGTTTCCGCGATTTTTTATTCATATTTATGTAGATCTCTTAATATTTCGCCATCTGATACGCATTTTAATCATTCGCACGTATGTGTCCCAGCGAGGTGTGATCATTGATATATCACATATCGAATACAGTGCATCTAAACATACGAAAAGTGCCCGTATGAGGAACGAACTTCACACACGTAGGTTGAATGTTTAACTGATTCTTCTAACACTTTTTGTGATTTTCTGAAACATGTGCTCATTACGCTGTTATGTACGAGAAAAATTATCGACTTCCAACTGTCTAACAATGTCAAGTGCCTATTCATACTGTTTTTAGAACGGGCTAAACCGAGATTACTGTTGGTCTTGCAGCTAGAACCTGTTAATTTAGCTTATTTAAAATGTGATAAATTGTACTGATGAGCACCGCATAATGTCAAAATTCGTATTCATAAGTTTTATTTTTAACAGCAGCTTTGAGTGTATGCAATTTACAAGTAAAATATGACCAGCATCAAAGAATCGTATTTTGTGTCAATAACGTGAAACAGCAATAACGTTAAATAAGCTAGTAACATCCACAATGTCATAATAAAAACCAGATTACACGAACAAGAAAACGACGTGAAATTTGTCAACTTATCAAAAGTTAATCATTTTGATTTGAGCAAAATGTTGAAACAGGTTAGTTTTGCAAAGTTCAACAAAAAAAGATCTCCCTAAATTATTTAGTAAATGGAATACAATCAATAGCAAACAGGGAATCATTGAGAAGTACATATGATACAACAAAGAAAACTATTCCTGACACAACAAAGAAAAATATTCCATGGGAATATTGAAGTCAGATTTTTAACTATAGTCAGTACTTAGTTCGTGCAGGGGTCAGAGTGTAACTCATTGGATTCATACATTCACCTAATTTTCTCTTTTTTATTATCAATATCTTTGATGATGAAAAAACGGATCAGCAATTCAATTTTGTATTTACACAATCACACAATTGCATTTTCACAATTTTTCTTCAGTGATAAAAGTGTAATCAGGGTATGTCAAATAAAAAAATGCGGCCAATTGTTTCTTTCCTTATTTAAGAGTGGTTTCATATAAGATTCGCAAAAACCGTTCAAAAAGTCGGTCAGTAAAAAAAAAATATTATACAACCTTTATGCATTGAACTAAAGACAGTGATCCGCCAAAACGCCCCACAAGCGGAATTTCTATTATTTGTCATTGTGATCGAGTTAACCGGAAAAAACCGGTTTTGGTCCATTTTTGGGGTCAACTTTGAAGGCAAATTCCCAAAATGGCCTACCACGAAAATAGCTGAGTATAGGCTCAGTCGAAAGACCGTGTTCCCGTCTCTCGAATGCACTCGGTCAGAGCGAACGGATTCCGGAAATGCCTGAGAAATTTAGAGACGAAAATCGGTTCTGCTTCTTAGGGGTTACGGAGGAGCAGAATAGATAGTATCGCAGAGGCGATTTTCGTCTCTAAATTTCTCAGGCAATTCCGGAATCCGCTCGCTCTGACCGAGTGCAATCGAAAGACGGGAACACGGTCTTTCGACTGAGCCTATACTCAGCTATTTTCGTGGTAGGCCATTTTGGGAATTTCAATTCAAAGTTGACCCCAAAAATGGACCAAAACCGGTTTTTTTCGGTTAACTCGATCACTATGACAAATAATAGAAATTCCGCTTGTGGGGTGTTTTGGCGGATCAGTGTCCGTAGTTTAATGCATAAAAGTTGAATTTTTTGAATTTTTGACTGACCTACTTTTTTGTTGATTCTTATATGAAACCACTCTTAAACTTTTTCTTGTTATATTTTTTTCAAAACCTTCCCCACAAAGACAAAAAACTGTTTGAACAAAATTTTAAAGGGAAATTCATGTTGCTAGAAATATACCTTTTATAGTGAAAGGTTCACATTTTTTAAATCAATTGTTGCAAAATGCAATGGTATCACGAATTGACGAAGGTCCTTTCCTCGCCACGCACCAGCAACGTTTCACCGGCCAGCTTGGGTCCCTTGGCCGTGTCCTTCATACCCACGCGCATGAACGATCGACCGCCACACTGCTGAAAATCACAAATTAAAAGCTAAGTAATTGTGATAAAAAAAATTCGAGTCACGAAAGAAAAAAATTGAACTAAAAACTATCCCCCATCTTATGTACAGACACCACATGAGTAATCAGTAACTATAAAATAACATTGTGTGCGTTTGAAGAGATACAAGAGATACATAGCACAAGATTTCAGAAACACATTCATTTAATCAAAAAAATATTGAACTTTTTCAAATAAAGATTATTAATAATAATCGAGTTCTTGAGATCATAATCACCGACCCTGCACGGTTTTGTGGGCAGCATCTCATAGCAGACGCATCGACACTTGCACTGTTGACACTTGAAGAATCGTTTGTTGGCCTTGTGCCGGCTGACCGTATGCTGCTGCTCCTTACAGTACGCAGACTGCATGTGCCACGTGTAGGCGCACTGTAAATTGTTAGCTTTTTATAGAAAAAACGACGAAGAACAGCAATTTTAATCGAATTTCAGAGTTTTTGTGTTCACGTACGTATATAATATAGGACGTACGACTTGGCCGAATCAACTCAACTGAACAATGCAATCATCTTGTTCAGCTGGTGTTGACCTGGTTGAACAGTTGGTAACTGTTCACCACATACTAGAATCTCAAGAAACTCATTATAAAAACTGTGACATACCATAACCAACAATAATTAATAATTTTAATATATCCAAATTATAACTATAATTATTACCTTGGAACAAGTGACTACGGCGCAGTCCTTGACCTCGGTGGTGGCAGCCATGCGCTCATCAACGCGCTCTTTAGCCTCCAGGAGGTTGAAGTACTGGTCTTGACGATCGCGCTCTTCCTGAAATCAACGTAAATCATATGTTATTTTGCTTCGTAGATTCAGTCAGTCAGTCAGCAAATCAAAGGTCACTTGGTCAATCTTATTCATCTGGCAGCCATTCAGCCAATCTTATTTATCTGGCAGCCATTCAGTCAATCTTATTTATATGGCAGCCATTCAGTCAATCTTAATTATCCGATGTTACCTTATTGCCTACAACATTATTTCATTCATGAAAAAATGGTTAAATATGAAGCACGTCCAGCGTACCCTGTTAATTTAATTACGTTACCCACTACCGTCAAAACCGATGAATGAAAATCATGAAGCCAGCATGAAAAAATTAGTTTAATTACATTTTCCTTGATTAAACTCACCTGACTATTAACTCATTAAACATTAATCTTACCTGTTCCAGTAAACCATGATTAATCGACTTTGCATTGCACAACGCTCTCAGCTGGTCATCGCTGAATAGCTGTCGTTTCTTCACCGGGCTCAGCTCTATCAAACTCGTCTCCGACTGCGCGCTTCCTGTAAGATTTACGCTGAGTTGTAAGGCCAGGATTGGGTTACTTCAAATGAGAATGTTTCCCGAAACAACTGTAGTGCTAAACTCTACTAACACTATAGTGTCAATTTCAATATCATCATTTCCCATTCGGAGAAATTATGTACGGGTTTCAGTATGCAATTCTTAGTTTATGGACACACCGTCCGATCGTACATGTACAACTCCTTTTCAGTTTGACATTTTCATCCAGAGGTGGGCCGCTGTGGGGGGGGGGGGGGGGGGGGGCACTGGCGGATGAACCAAACCTGCAAAAGGGAGGGGAATTTCATCAAAGAGGGGGAATTGGCAGTTTTCAGGCCATTTTACCTACACCTTAGGGAACAAATTCCACTTCTTGAAACCGCCAAAGAGGGGGGAATTCCACTTTTCCCACACCTTCTCGTCCGCTAGCGGGGGGGGGGGGGGGGGTTACCCCCACTTTTCAGGGCGGTCTGGTAGCCTACCACCCCTCTCCCCGAGACAAAAATTTAGGTCGCCTACCCCCTCCCTCCGACTCGAAATTTTCGAGAACATCGGCCTCAAAACCCGGTTTTTCTACCCCACCCCAACCCGACCGCATATTTGTAAACTGCACCCACTTTTTGTCAGAATTTGTGCAACCCAACGACAGCTAATAAACATTTGATTGTTTGTACGGCTTAGGCTTAGTTCCGAGAAGAGACTGTACGTTAGTGAAGGAGACAGCCTAGTTTAGCCTCTCCGTGAATCCAAAATGAAAAAGTCGAATTTGGGATTTTGACAAAAAGTGGGTGCAGTTTTCAAATATGCAACCCGACCTTGCCTCCCCCACTTTTCGGACTGAGCGGTTAGGATGGGATTTTATGTCGGATACCCCCCCCCCCCCAAAACGCGAAAAAACCCGGCCCACCCCTGTTTCATCTACTATTGACGATAGTCGTGTAACCACCATCATGTATATCGTATCGTTATAATGTAGCATCCGCTGGGTATACTGATGTTCAATAAAAATAAAATCTTTGTTTACAAAAACTATAAATTATGATTAATCACTCAAAGATATGATCTACATCAATATCACGAGCTCATGATCTATTCTGAGCTTCAAGTATACAGTGGGCTAGTTTACTCTTTTTTCTAAAGCTTCTTGACTATTCTTGAAGTTTCAATATCTTACGCTCTTTTGAGCCAGCTTAAAATAGTTGCATTCAAGCATAGGAGTTTAATACTGTAACTGATTAATGCACCATCATTAGCAAAAGATCACTTCTATGTGCCCATCCCATGAATTGTCTATACGTATTTTGAGTGAATCATTACTGAATGTACTTCTTGTCCGCACTTTAATAGAGAAAGAGAACAAATTTCAAACTTAACAGTCTCACGCAGGTACCCATAACAGGCCCGATAATCTGAATGTATCGATTCAACCGTCAACCAACAACCGCTGGACTATGGTATTTTTCTAACCTACTGTTGTGACTTCTTATTAATTCAACGAAATAAAATACAAGTTTTTATTTTTGCAGAAAGAAACTATTTGGTTTAACATTTTTCTATACCATTGACATCCCATGCGGAAGTAAATACTCGTGTTTTTATATCTAATCTAATGATTATAATTAATCAAATGTTATGGCAGTCAGTTCAGTTAAGCGGTTGGCATGTATGTATACATTGTTAATCGTATCCCCAGCTGAATACATGTATGGGTCTAGTTAACGCTGATGTTTACAATGAATAAAGCAATAACAGCAAACTTTCTATATCCAGATGATTACTGTAATGCTGTGAGTAATTACAATATGATACCAGGTGGTTTGGGATGCACATATTTGAATTATTTCATGTGTATAGGTGGAATAAATTTGCGTTCATTAACGATTACGTGAAAACTGATCTTATGTCGGGCTGCCAAATCAAATTAGGATGCTGCGCCATTTTCACAACTAGAGTATCCACTGTTAATGGCACAATGATATGGCATTCAGGCCTTAACGTTGACATGGCAACGGCCAATTAATGAACGGCTGAGTAACCAGCAGACTAGAAAATCAGTCAGAGCTTCATGGCTAATGGCGAGTAGACCGTTATTACTCAGTGAGCCGTCAGTATTTTAATTGCCCCGTTGTCACATCAGTCATATCGGGCCCTCTAACCACACACGCCCAATTTCTATAAAACTTTTACGCAGTGTTAGTGACTCAGTCAAACCATTACGTAATTGCTGTATGTTTTAATCGGCACGCTTCACCGCAAACTTTCTCTCTTCAAATAAAAACCCACACACAGGCGTACATATCTTATAAAGGCTGAAGAACAAGACTTAGGTGCTCATTATTCTTTGTCCCGACCCGACGATCTGTTAGCAATTTCATCTCTTTGAGCCGGCTGCAGGTTGAAACGACCGGGACAATTAATCTCGACATATGGAGGAGGTAGATCTGTCCGACTCCAATGTTCAGAACCAACAGAATGCGCCGGTAGCAGAAAATCGAAAATCAATCGGTTAGATTTGCCTCGCTAGCACCAGAATTTACCTGATCCAATTCATTTCAGATACATCATACCGTATCCAGTGCTAAGATGTTTAAATTGGCAGGTTTTTATTTACTGACCAACAATTTCAGATTGCGTTCAGACTCATCAGAGTTCGATTCCACCGGATGTCACAATGAAGCAATGCGACTCTGGTATCAAGCGACGTGTGCCATTGGCTACCAAACGGGCGAGCATTCAGAAGCTGAAGATCCCAACAGCGGGACAGCTGGCCTCATGGGTGAATGGCACTCAATCCCAATCATGAACGATTTTGGTCAGTTTCAACCTGTCGGCAGAACTCAGATCTAATTTGTACAAGAACCTACTATTTCTTACAATGCCTGAACTAGAAGTACGGACAGCTAGCAGACTACGGTGAGCACCACTGCATCTAAGTTTCCAAAATTACTAATCTTTGTAAACGTCTTTGCAGGCGATATTTTTTTTGTATTATTAGGTTTAGGTAACAGTACGGGCATTGTAAATACTAAATAATATTTTCAATTGTTGTTCCTTTGATTTAAAATGTGCACTCGTGATCACATGTCCGTGATATCTATACATATTTATTTGTCTATTTGAGCTGTACGTTTTTTATTTTCTGCCAAAGTCGAAGTCAGCAGATTACGAGCTGGTTCTATAAGTTGCTAAACATAAGCTCAATGAACGGAAAGTCGTCGAGTCGGGGTGGATTTGTTAATCACAAAACTCCTGACTAAATCTACACTTGGATTTAGCAGAGGCTTCCAGGTTTCTCTTACTTTATTATTTTTCATTTCTAATTGAAATAACATAATTTCAAGAATGAAACATAATTTCAAGAATGAAGTTTCATAAGCAACATTTTCCATAACGAGTTATATAACTTAGATACTACAATGAAATGCATTTAAGCAAGCAAATTATATTCTAAGCAGACTTTATGTACATGACAAGTAGGACATTAATAAATAAATAAGCCTTCACGGCAACGCACTTGTTTATCGAATTGAGTTACATCGCTATTTGGCACCTCCAAGTACCAAGTTACCTACTAGTCTGTCTCCGCAAAATAATCGAATATAACTAATAATGCAAAAATTTCACTTAGTTATCAAAACTGCAGTTTGAACTATGAAAAAAAACTCTAACTATTCTCATCAGCCGTTTCGTCATGACGTCGTTTGCGGACGCCGGCCGACGTGACCACGTCATTCGGATCCGACTTGGACAATCCACCGGCGTTTCTGATCTTGTTAATCGCCACCAGTTTGGCGCGATCAATCGATCGTTTCATCGGACTTTTCTGCCGATTCAACAACAACAACTGAGTTGAGGACGGACTATTTTTACTGGTACTTAGCGATTTCGTCGGTGACAACATCGAGGACGATGTGGACGACTTTAGGGACGTGGAAGAGACCGTGGACGGCCGTTGTTTGGCCGGACTGCGTTGTAGTCGCTCCTGGGAGGACATGAATTGGACAACGGAGAGCACGCCGGCGTGACGTTGCGAGTCGCGCTGAAAGTAGAGAAATGAAGATTAATTAGAAATAGAAACTGTAATACAAAAAATACGTTGAATGCTGTCTTTACACCCCTAAATTACAATTATGAGTTTTTTCATTTCACCTGATGTATCCATTCTGGCAATCCGGTCAATCACGAAAATCATAGTCATATAGTGTAATAGTGTGGTTGCACATATTCGACTTTTAATTCCAAAAAAGGTTATCCATTGTGTTTTCACTAAACTCGCATTAATAGTCTAATACGCACATGATAAACCCATCAACAATCAAACCCAATCCGTGATCCCATTACTTTACAGCTGCTCCAATTAATAACGCATCTTAGGCTAATATCATTTTTATCCCCATTGTTTGATAAAACGTCCATAAATTGTTAAACAGTCAGTTTATGAGCCTGGTAACAAAAACTCAGTGGCCACCGTAGAAACGTCGTTATAATGAATTGCTTATTTAGCATGGTTAACATAAACATAAACAAGCAAGTTAACATAAACAATGTTTGAACAATAAACGATCAATCAGTAGTCGGTTAATTTTAGACACTGAATGGCTAGGCAGCGATGCATGTGAAATCTGCTAGCCAATTAAAGTTTACGCACAGCACGAATTAGAATTGAAATATCCACCCGCTGTTGATGGATGAAGTTAAACGAAAATTCATGAATGTTGACGCCCACTGCTTTCAAATACTCGATAAATAAATTTGTTAGATAAATATTTGATAACATACACAAAATTAATTTTTGATAACAATAAACCCTGACCAAGCTATAAGATTCAAGTTATTGCGTTTATACATCTACCTAAATAAGGACAGACAAGGAGTGTCAATAAGCAATAAAACTGAACATTTGATCAGGTGTATTTATTTTGTCAGTGTTATTTAAGTAAGTAACCAATGGATCTATGTCTAACTAACTGCTTTTAGCGCCAGCCACTCCTCTGGAAACAAGTACCCAAACTTTGAACCATCTACGGGGAGGTACAAGCTTGATCTAAGCAACTAGTTTTCTTACAGCCTCCACTAATTGGCTCTCTGGTCATCCGTTCAACTCGACCTATCCGTGGTGAGCAATAGAGCAATATCATCTCTAATTGGTCAGACGACATTTGGTAGCTGTGCTAGCTCGATTTATACTACTACATACCTAAGTAGGTAGATTCGGTTTGATGGATGATGGGCTTACTAGAGACACCATGCTCTTGTTGTTCCAGAAATTGATTTACGGCACAAAACGAGGCCTATGAAAATCGATCATCCTTCGCCTTCAGGTAGTTGCGGCCTGTTACGCGAATATTTTTCTGAGCAACAAGAAACCCAGGATATGTTAAACAATAATAACCAGAGGCGGACCGCTGGGAGAGGGGGGTAGGGGGTTACCCCCCACTTTTCAGGGTCGGCGGGTAGCCTACCCCTAGACAAAAATTTAGGTCGCCTACCCCTCCCCCCCTACTCGAAATTTTTGAGAAAATCTTGAGAAAATCGAAAACTCATTTTTCAAAAATTTTTGGCTGTGAAATTTTTTTTTCGAACACGTTTTTTGGGTCAATTTTCTTGGTTAAAACCTGAAACAGCCGGTATATGTGACTTTTATACTTATAAAAGAAGATTTTTTTTAGCAAAAACAAACAAAAAAAACAAGGCTTTTTTGCGAAAAAAAAATTTTTCTACCCCCCTACCCGACCTTACCTTATTTTTTGGGTTGCGGGGGTAATCTGAGATTTCAAAACTCTACCCCCCCCCCCACCCCCTGCAAAACGCAAAAAAACCCGGCCCACCCCTGTAAACAGTAATAACCAAATTGTTACGCATCGTGCGCGTACCGACGTCACGTGTTTCCGCACCCAGACTCTTTTGGAACTGTCGACTGGCCAGCGTTGGTTTCTGAAAATGAAGAAAAAACTCAACTTTTTCAAAAACAGATTTCTGAAATTAAAACTTACTTTTTTAAAAATATATATACATCTTGTTTCAATTTCATTCCAGAAAAGGTGCTCATAATTTCATTATAAAACGCATTCAAACATTTTGGCTTTTACTAGCCTCATCTAAAAAAGTTTTGTTACGTTATTTAATTATTATGGCTTTTACTAGCCTCATCTAACTTAAGTTTTGTTACGTTATTTAATTATTACATCTAATGTAACATTGAAGTTGACACTGACAGAGCTGAGACGCCTACATACTACAAATTACCATGCACATTACTTACAGTATTCACATACATAAATACAGTAACTCTATCACGGTAACCGCAAGGTAGGCTCAAATTAGATCTATCAAGCTTGTTAATTAAAGCTGAATTACTGGAAACTCGGGTTTATTGAGTTGTATTTAATGTCAAAAAAATATGAATTAAATATCCAGTCCTGTGTGAAATCATGTTGGGCGAGGGCGAGATATGCTGACTGGTCCGAAAACCACATGAGAATTGAACCAGCAAATACTATCATCTTTTCTGATCACCATACAACATGTCTCAGTTCGTTGGTTATTAGTGATTTCGCTACAGAACTTTTCCAAACGATCATCTTGGAATCTCATATCAACAATGGAAACACGAAGAATGACAAAACAGCCTTTTGTGATTTGTCACTTCGGAAATCAAAGGATAATATAAGCAAACAGTAAGATGACTAGAGTTAAGAATACACTACATACATCGGTTACTGAACTATGAAACACACAAATAAATCATAAGAATTCAATAAAATGAAAGAAAAATAACAGGAAATGAAATAAACAATAATTAAATAAATATAATTACCTGAAGTCGTTCTAAGAAAGCTGATCGAATTTCGTCCTTCGGAGTTTTTATTCCGTCCAGAAGAGCGTCTTTTGAGCCGATTTTGGCAGCGCTTTTCGCAGTTGCACCTAGTGACGTTTCCTGATAATAAAGTACAATAAAAAAACACAAAAATGGAGAAACCAGAAACGTATTAAGAAACACAGGGGTTTCTTTCCGACAATGCTAATTCACCTGAAAGCCCACTGATTATCGCCGAGAACCGTCTCTGTAACGCACCGCAAACAGTTATCCAGGTTCAAAGTGTTGTCATTTTTTGGACCACCCTGTAATGACGGTTTCCCCGTTTCAACCGGAAAACATACCTGAGCGTTCGAAGTCGACGCCATCCGACTTTTCTGTGTGCGAATCTGCTCCAATGTTAAGGGTTGCGTGGTCGGACGTCGTGCCTGCGTCACAGTCATCAAAGCCGGTGCATTGTGCAACTGTCGTGGTTGAGGCTGAAACATCATGATGATCTGATTGTAATTTGAATTCTTTATAATGTCTATATGAATCATATTTATCGTGACAGTGCTGGTGTTACCATACCGTATTGCTTAGCGTCATCTTATGGGTGAAGAAAATGTGTGTAAACTGTCAAGTCTCAAGTGAACTCAATCAATCGAGTGATATTGTGTGTTCAATAGTAACTTACCTCAGTGAATTGCACCGCAAATGGGAAAATTCAAGAGGGAAAATTGCTAACTGAAGTATCACGGGCATGAAAATGAAAAAAAATTATTCGTGTGGCCAACCTTATTATTGGTACCGTATTTCTGCGTAGGTGCCTGACTGAGCGACTGCAATTCACCACGTCTGGCTGCCATGGCCCGGCTGGCTGCCATCAGATGATACGTACAGTAGTCGGCCTGAAACATTGTTTTATTGAAGAAAATGATATAGAATTCGATAAAATGAGAAAAAACGAGTGGAATTGTGAGTGGAAGTATCACGATATACTGATATGATATGAAAACAACACGGGTCAATATACAGAAAGGAAACAACGCCTCGACGCATGGGGAAATGGTACAATTATAATTTAGGGGGTAAGGGAGTTCCTTTTCCTTCAAAGATCAGCTAATTAACTGAGTTCAAGCCATCTTATATCCCCTTCGAGAAAACTCAAAATCACTAGATAAAACGAACAGAGACAAACTTCACTTCGACACTTTTCATTCCTTATTTCATCCGCATTCCGCAAATGGTACTATATTTTCAATTCAGCTCAAATAATAACAAAAAAGTGTGAATACATATAAAACAATCATATAATATGTAATATAAAAATGAACAAATAAAAAGTATAAAGCCCAAACCGACCTGACCGCGATTCACGAAGTTTGTGCACTGTTGTCCGTCCTTGGCGCGTTTGCCGGCGCATCGGCCGAAATCGGCGGCAACGCCCAGTTCAACGATTTGCGTGGATTTGACAAGTCGATAGGCGATCGAGGAATTCTGTAAAACGACTTGCATAAACAAATTAACATTAACTGTTGAACGTTTCTTTACTGTGGTGAAGTGAATGTCTCCATGCGATGCATGCACGATGCACCAGTCATGTATGATAGGTGAAAAACTCAGGCCTGTGAAAAATCTTTCGCGGAATATAGCTTGGTCAGGGTTTCTTGTCATCGAAATTTCATTTTGCGGGTCGGTTACGCACACATGCGATGAATTGGACTAATTTTTCGTACGTAGACCAACTGTTATGTGAAAAAAGATTTCATTTCTTGAAACTTTGTAACCACGCCAAAACAGATTTACATTCAAACTGCGCTCCAGACACCAACGAAAAACTGAGAAAACTATAAGCTCCGGTCCGGTTCGGTTTCCTTCATATTGTCATCTGCACTCATCTGTAATTATTGCCTTGCTTTCGTTATAACTATCTACATGATTGTATTCAACCAAGGCAGTGATGATGAACAAATATAATAAGAAAGGATAAATAATTACCTTTTGTGATTTCTTCTTGTCATCACTGCCATCCATAGCCTGAGCGTTCAGCACGGCCACCACACTGGCCACCGGCAGCTTCCAATGTTTCTTGAACGCATCGCCGAATAGCATAAACTTGATCGCGTTTTGGCTGCAGTCACTGAAACGGTTGTTTGTTAATATTTGAGTTTATTAATTGTTATGATTATCATTTCCATACCCGTTGCATGATCAAAGTCAACGGAAGTTGAGGAATGACGGTGATATTAACTTTAGTTGAGAACGGATCATGTTTGAATTGGCGCCAAAAATTCAGGCATTTCACAGGTCTAACGTAATGAGAAATGAAGAAGGCGCGAATTAACTGTTTTTCATTGGTTTTGGTGTTTTTAAAACAACTGTAATCAGAGTTTTATTCTGAAAATGTAATAATATTATAATAACAAAAAAACTAACGCGAGATCGTGCAACTGCCAGGCCATATACTGGTTGCCGTTGCTGCTCGTTTGCGTTGACGTCTTCTGCAAAACAAACAAGCACAATTTATTTCGTTAACATATCATCTTCTGCTGACTCAGATTGAGAATTCAGCTATGACGCCATTTGATTTCATTAAGCTATTACAAAACAAGGCATTATTGACCCCAGGATACCAACAACAAAAACTGGTGACTGGCGGACGAGCCAAACCTCCAGAGGGGGAATTGGCAGAAAATAGGCCGTTTCACCTACACCTTGAGGAACAAACTCTACTTTTTTAAACCGCAATAGAGGGGGAATTCCACTTTTCCCTCCCCTTATCGTGCGCTAGTGGACTGGCGATTATCGTAATGAATGAATGTAAATAGGATGAAATTGATGGTGATCATTATTCCGCTTTCCGACAGTATTAAAGAGAGAGTGAACTATGAGATTACAGTCATACCGAGCAAAATTTAGAGAATTATTAGTTGGAAGTAACGTGTTTCGGCGGATTTAAAGAAACTAGACACGTTAGCTTCCGGCAACTCGGCTCCGCCATCGTCAGTAGTCTACCGACGTTGCCATGAAATATGTCCGAAATCCTAATGTGTAATAATGACCTAAAACTTGAATGGACTGAATGCTAACCTCCACTAGCGGTCGAGAAAGGGACGGAAAAGTGGAATTCCCCCCCTCTTCGGAGGTTTCAAAAATTAGACTTTGTTATTCAAAGTGCAAGTAAATGGCCTAATTTCTTCCAATCAGAGGCGGGCCGCTGGGGGGTTTAACCCCCCCCCCCCCCCCCACTTTTCAGGGTCGGCGGGTAGCCTACCCCCTCCCCACCCTAGACAACAATTTAGGTCGCCTACCCCCTCCCCCCCCTACGACTCGAAACTTTTGAGAAAATCGGCCTATAAACCTCGATTTTGAGACTCATTTTCAAAAAGTTTTGGCTGTGAAAATTTTTTTT
>OZ038445.1:893829-909587 GCA_964036265.1 Daptonema setosum
CGACCCGACGATCTGTTAGCAATTTCATCTCTTTGAGCCGGCTGCAGGTTGAAACGACCGGGACAATTAATCTCGACATATGGAGGAGGTAGATCTGTCCGACTCCAATGTTCAGAACCAACAGAATGCGCCGGTAGCAGAAAATCGAAAATCAATCGGTTAGATTTGCCTCGCTAGCACCAGAATTTACCTGATCCAATTCATTTCAGATACATCATACCGTATCCAGTGCTAAGATGTTTAAATTGGCAGGTTTTTATTTACTGACCAACAATTTCAGATTGCGTTCAGACTCATCAGAGTTCGATTCCACCGGATGTCACAATGAAGCAATGCGACTCTGGTATCAAGCGACGTGTGCCATTGGCTACCAAACGGGCGAGCATTCAGAAGCTGAAGATCCCAACAGCGGGACAGCTGGCCTCATGGGTGAATGGCACTCAATCCCAATCATGAACGATTTTGGTCAGTTTCAACCTGTCGGCAGAACTCAGATCTAATTTGTACAAGAACCTACTATTTCTTACAATGCCTGAACTAGAAGTACGGACAGCTAGCAGACTACGGTGAGCACCACTGCATCTAAGTTTCCAAAATTACTAATCTTTGTAAACGTCTTTGCAGGCGATATTTTTTTTGTATTATTAGGTTTAGGTAACAGTACGGGCATTGTAAATACTAAATAATATTTTCAATTGTTGTTCCTTTGATTTAAAATGTGCACTCGTGATCACATGTCCGTGATATCTATACATATTTATTTGTCTATTTGAGCTGTACGTTTTTTATTTTCTGCCAAAGTCGAAGTCAGCAGATTACGAGCTGGTTCTATAAGTTGCTAAACATAAGCTCAATGAACGGAAAGTCGTCGAGTCGGGGTGGATTTGTTAATCACAAAACTCCTGACTAAATCTACACTTGGATTTAGCAGAGGCTTCCAGGTTTCTCTTACTTTATTATTTTTCATTTCTAATTGAAATAACATAATTTCAAGAATGAAACATAATTTCAAGAATGAAGTTTCATAAGCAACATTTTCCATAACGAGTTATATAACTTAGATACTACAATGAAATGCATTTAAGCAAGCAAATTATATTCTAAGCAGACTTTATGTACATGACAAGTAGGACATTAATAAATAAATAAGCCTTCACGGCAACGCACTTGTTTATCGAATTGAGTTACATCGCTATTTGGCACCTCCAAGTACCAAGTTACCTACTAGTCTGTCTCCGCAAAATAATCGAATATAACTAATAATGCAAAAATTTCACTTAGTTATCAAAACTGCAGTTTGAACTATGAAAAAAAACTCTAACTATTCTCATCAGCCGTTTCGTCATGACGTCGTTTGCGGACGCCGGCCGACGTGACCACGTCATTCGGATCCGACTTGGACAATCCACCGGCGTTTCTGATCTTGTTAATCGCCACCAGTTTGGCGCGATCAATCGATCGTTTCATCGGACTTTTCTGCCGATTCAACAACAACAACTGAGTTGAGGACGGACTATTTTTACTGGTACTTAGCGATTTCGTCGGTGACAACATCGAGGACGATGTGGACGACTTTAGGGACGTGGAAGAGACCGTGGACGGCCGTTGTTTGGCCGGACTGCGTTGTAGTCGCTCCTGGGAGGACATGAATTGGACAACGGAGAGCACGCCGGCGTGACGTTGCGAGTCGCGCTGAAAGTAGAGAAATGAAGATTAATTAGAAATAGAAACTGTAATACAAAAAATACGTTGAATGCTGTCTTTACACCCCTAAATTACAATTATGATTTTTTCATTTCACCTGATGTATCCATTCTGGCAATCCGGTCAATCACGAAAATCATAGTCATATAGTGTAATAGTGTGGTTGCACATATTCGACTTTTAATTCCAAAAAAGGTTATCCATTGTGTTTTCACTAAACTCGCATTAATAGTCTAATACGCACATGATAAACCCATCAACAATCAAACCCAATCCGTGATCCCATTACTTTACAGCTGCTCCAATGAATAACGCATCTTAGGCTAATATCATTTTTATCCCCATTGTTTGATAAACAGTCCATAATTTGTTAAACAGTCAGTTTATAAGCCTGGCAACAAAAACTCACTGGCCACCGTAGAAACGTCGTTATAATGAATTGCTTATTTAGCATGGTTAACATAAACAAGCAAGTTAACATAACATAAACAATGTTTGAACAGTAAACGATCAATCAGTATTCGGCTAATTTTAGACCCTGAATGGCTAGGCAGCGATGCATGTGAAATCTGCTGGGTCATTAAAGTTTACGCACTGCACGAATTAGAATTGAAATCGCCACCCGCTGTTGATGAATGAAGTTCAACGAAAATTCATGAATGTTGACGCCCACTGCTTTCAAATTCTCGATAAATAAATTTTTTACATAAATATTTGATAACATACACAAAATTAATTTTTGATAACAAAAACCCCTGACCAAGCTATATATGTTCAAGTTATAACGTTTATACATCTACCTAAATAACAGACAAGGAGTGTCAATAAGCAATAAAACTGATCATTTGATCAGGTGTATCTATTTTGTCCGCGCTATTTGAGTAACTAATGGATCCATGTCTAACTAACTGCGTTTAGTGCCAGCCACTCCTCTGGAAACAAGTACCCAAACTTTGAACCATCTACGGGGAGGTACAAGCTTGATCTAAGCAACTACCTTTCTTACAGCTTCTACTAATTGGCTCTCTGGTCATCCGTTCAACTCGACCTATCCGTGGTGAGCAATAAAGCAATATCAGCTCTAATTGGCCCGTCGACATTTGGTAGCTGTGCTAGGCTAGCTTGATCCATACTACTACATATCTAAGTAGGTAGATTCGGCTTGATGGATGATGGGCTCACTAGAGACACAATGCTTTTGTTCCAGAAATTGAATTACGGCACAATACGTGAAAATCGACCATCCTTCGTTGGCATTCAGGTAGTTGTGGCCTGTTGCGCGAAATTTTTTTCTGAGCGACAAGAAACCCTAAATATGCTAAACAGTAATAACCAAATTATTACGCATCGTGCGCGTACCGACGTCACGTGTTTCCGCACCCAGACTCTTTTGGAACTGTCGACTGGCCAGCGTTGGTTTCTGAAAATTGAAAAAAATTACCGACACATTTCTGAAATTAAAACTTAACTTTATCAAAGACAGATTTCTGAAATTAAAACTTACTTCTTTGAAACTATATACATCTTGTTTCAATTTCATTCCAGGAAAGGTGCTCATAATTTCATTAAGAAACACATTAAAACATTTTTACTTTTACTAACCACATCTAACCTAAGTTTATAATACGTTATTTAATAACACATCTAATCAAACATTGAAGTTGACAGTGACAGAGCTGAGCAGCCAACATACTACAAAATCCCATGCACATTACTTAGCTTACAGTATTCACATACATACATATGTACCGTAACTCTATCACGGTAACCGCAAGGTAGGTTCAAATTAGATCTATCAAGCTGGAAAATTAAAGCTGAATTACTGGAAACTCGGGTTTATTGAGTTGTATTTCATGTCAATTGCGTTTCAGTCGTCAGATAAAAAATATGAATTAAATATCCAGTCCTGTGTGAAATCATGTTGGGCGAGGGCGAGATATGCTGACTGGTCCGAAAACCACATGAGAACCGAACCAGCAAATACCATCATCTTTTCTGATCACCATACAACATGTCTCAGTTCGTTGGTTATTAGTGATTTCGCTACAGAACTTTTCCAAACGATCATCTTGGAATCTCATATCAACAATGGAAACACGAAGAATGACAAAACAGCCTTTTGTGATTTGTCACTTCGGAAATCAAAGGATAATATAAGCAAACAGTAAGATGACTAGAGTTAAGAATACACTACATACATCGGTTACTGAACTATGAAACACACAAATATATCATAAGAATTCAATAAAATGAAAGAAAAATAACAGGAAATGAAATAAACAATAATTAAATAAATATAAATACCTGAAGTCGTTCTAAGAAAGCTGATCGAATTTCGTCCTTCGGAGTTTTTATTCCGTCCAGAAGAGCGTCTTTTGAGCCGATTTTGGCAGCGCTTTTCGCAGTTGCCCCTAGTGACGTTTCCTGATAATAAAGTACAATAAAAACACAAAAATGGAGAAACGTATAAAGAACCACAGGAGTTTCGTTCTCGAACGTTCTTCCAATGCAAATTCACCTGAAAGCCTACTACTGATCGCCGAGAACCGTCTCTGTGTTATTGCAGTTCAAAGTGTTGTTATTTTTATGGACCACCCTGTAGTACCGATTTCCCTGTTTCAAATGGAAAACACACCTGAGCGTTCGAAGTCGACGCCATCCGACTTTTCTGTGTGCGAATCTGTTCCAATGTTAAGGGTTGCGTGGTCGGACGTCGTGCCTGTGTTACGGTCATCAAAGCCGGTGCATTGTGCAACTGTCGTGGTTGGGGCTGAAACATCATGATGATCTGATTGTAATATATAAATATTCATGTTGTGACAGTGGCGGACCATAATCCATAAAGTTATATGGCAAAGTAGAACATTTGTCGAACTTATGATTAAAAAGTGTTTAACTGCCGAATGAAGCTTTTGGGACAACACTTGATGAATTGAACACGTATTGATTTCAAGAACAAAAAAGAAGGATACTTGGCGCTCAATACTAATTCAGTTTAGTTCGTCTTAACATGAAACAACATACGTTACATTTGATGGTATTGAAAAATTACAACAGTATAGTACGCATAAAACGAGCCAGGAAACCGATCATTGACGTATAGCGTATCCAGGGTTTCTTGTTAGCCAAAGTATTCTGGCGTGAAAATTGAACTCAATTGTTTTTGATGCGCTTTCAAATAAAATTTTTTCTTTATGTTCTGGGAAAACATACAAAATTGCGCCTGATTCATTGCATAACCGGCCCACAAAATTTGTTTTTGATAACAATAAACCCTGACCATGCTATATAAAAGCATTTGATTTTTTTAACTTGATTCACGTAGCCAACCTTATTATTAGTACCGTATTTCTGCGTCGGTGCCTGACTAAGCGACTGCAATTCACCACGCCTGGCTGCCATGGCCCGACTGGCCGCCATCAGATGATACGTACAGTAGTCGGCCTGAAACATGTTATACTTTTACTGAAGAAAAAATGGAAAAAATTCCTTAGAAATAATTTTAAAAAAACAAGTGGAATTATGATGAGAGAAGTATCACGATATATTGATATAAAAACAACACGGCTCAATATACAGAAAGGAAACAACGCCTCAACGCATGGGGAAATGGTACAATTATAATGCTATGTTACAATTTGAGTGTAAGGGAGTTCCACCAAAGATCAGCTAACTAGCTGAATTCAAGCCATTTTCATCACCCTTCGAAAAAAATCAAGACCACTAAATAGCACGACAGAAATAAATTTCACGTCGACACTTTTCATTCCTTATTTCATCCGCAAATGGTATTATATTTTCCATTCAGCTCCAAAAATAACACAAAATTATAAATAAAACAATAATATGATATGTGATAAACATATATAAAAATAAAAAAATATATAAAAATATAAACCCCAAACCGACCTGACCGCGATTCACAAAGTTTGTGCACTGTTGTCCGTCCTTGGCGCGTTTGCCGGCGCATCGGCCGAAATCGGCGGCCACGCCCAGTTCAACGATTTGCGTGGATTTGACGAGTCGATAGGCGATCGAGGAATTCTGTAAAACGACTTCAATAAACAAATTCATAATAACTGTTGAACGTTTCTTTACTTTGGTAGAGTAAATGTTTCCATGCATGCACGATGCACCAGTCATGTATGATAGGTGAAAACTCAGGCCTGTACAAAATCTTTCGCAAAATATTGCTTGGTCAGGGTTTCTTGTGATCGAAAATTCATTTTGCGGGTCGATTACGCATGCAATGAATTGGACTAATTTTTCGTACGTAGACCTACTCTACTGTTATGTGAAAAAAGATTTCATTTCTTGAAACTTTGTAAACGCGCCAAAACAGATTTTTATTTTAACTGCGCGCTAAAAAGTGTTTTGGCTAAACATAAACTATGGAGAGGCTATAGTTCCAGACACCAACGAAAAACTCAGAAAACTATAAGCTCCGGTCCGGTTCGCTATATTATGCGGTAACTCATTTCATATGGTCATTTGCACTCATCTGTACTGTAATTATTACCTTGCTTTTGTTATAACTTTCTACATGATTGTATTCAACCAGGCAGATATGTGGAACGAATATAAAAAATAAAGGATAGATAAAAACCTTTTGTGATTTCTTCTTGTCATCACTGCCATCCATAGCCTGAGCGTTGAGCACGGCCACCACACTGGCCACCGGCAGCTTCCAGTGTTTCTTGAACGCATCGCCGAATAGCATAAACTTGACCGCGTTCTGGCTGCAGTCACTGAAACAGAAGTTTATTAACATTGAGTTTATTAATTGTCAGGATTATCATTTCCACACCCGTTGCATGATCAAAGTCAACGTGAAGTTGAAGAATTACGGCGATATTTACGTTAATTGAGAACAGATCATGTTTGAATTGGCGCCAAAAATTCAGGCATTTTTAACAGCTCTAACGTAATGACAAATGAAGAAGGCGCGAATTAACTTTTTTTTCATTGGTGTTTTTTCTAAACAACTGTAAACAAAGTTGTTTCTAAAAATGTTATAATAATTGAAATAAACTATTCTGTAATGAATGAACAGTTTATGCCAACTTAAAAAAAACTCGGTAATGAATGGATTATGCCAACTTTATTATCAATGAACGGATTTATGCCATTATAAGTCCGTACTAAAAAACATTCAAAGAAAACAATTCAAAAACGCTTCTGCGAAACATCAACTAACGCGAGATCGTGCAACTGCCAGGCCATATACTGGTTGCCGTTGCTGCTGGTCTGCGTTGACGTTTTCTGCAAAACAAACAAGCACACATTCATTTCGTTAACGTTTCATCTTCTGCTGACTCGAAATTAGTTCTATTGAGAATTCAGCTTTTCCTCCATTTAATTTCATTAAGCTATAAAAAAACAAAGCACTATTGACCCAAGATATTCAAAAAAGTTCTGATGACTGGCGATTATGGTGATGAATGATGTAAATAGGATGAACATTGAACACACGAACGATATTCAGACAACGACAAACAGGTATGTCAAATAAAAAAATAGGTCAACTGTTTTTATTTTATTTCGGGTTATTTGGTGGGAAATTTATGGTTAATTGGTGTTTGAAGCTGTGAGTTTCTGTTCAATATGTCTAACGTTGCAACAAATGATGCAAAAATGTACATTTCTAACCACATAAATGTCCCTTAAACAAGATAAAATCCGATATTTGACATACCCTGATCCTGAATCCTAATGTGCAATAATGGCCTAAAACTTGAATGCAAACCTCAACAATAACGCCCATGGTCAGCCAGCTGGACTCGCCTGGTGCCCGAGACCCGATCGAACTGACTTTCAGTTTGCGATTCTCCTCGGTGTAGCTCGCAAATGCCAACGATGACACGCGAACATTGCTGCAACATTTTAAAAATAAAGTAAGAAAGTAACACCTTTTGCCTTTTGGGAAGAATTATATCTAATACAAATTGACTTGCTGCTAGTCGGATTTTTCGGAAGGTGTTTCGAGCGTTGAACAATAAAAAAAGGAAAGTGAAATTTCGGACAGAAAGTCTTGGCCAATCATTCATGAAACCCAAAAAATAAAATTATAAGAAGCATAACACGAGTTTTGAAAACAAACTACGGCCCGGGAAACGGCGGGTTTTTGAATTTGAGCATAATAATAATCAACTTCGAAGAAGTTGAGCATAATAATTATTATCTTCAAAGAAGTTGAGCATAATAATTATCAACTTCGAAGATGATATGTTAAAAATTATTAATATTAACATAATATTTTAATAAATAATTAATGTGACCAACATTACTTTGATGCCAAAATAAGCATCGTAAGCGTCGACCGATTTGGCGTTGCTGGTCGACGGTTTGGTGGCGGTCGTGGCCCGCATCGCGGTGATACGCGCTTTGGTCGGGGATATACGAGACGTCCGCTTGGCGGGTGATCGTGCTGAATGGTAATCATATAGATATGGACCATAAATTTTTTTATTACTTGGATTCTTTGTTAACTGAAGCCATCGACGCACACTAATACCGTATCAGAGCGGTGTATTCGTGGTGGCCGGATAGTTGAATAAGTGACGGGCAATATCAGAAACCCCAGAGCAACCCCTCCCCTGTGTCTCAAGTCAGGTTTCGACAATCGTTTTAGGTTTAGACAGGCGACAAAAAATATACCTGCTACCGCAATTATATTGAATTGAATTTATATAAATTCGTTATCACACCACAGTTGTGAACAGAGAAATAGGTGCACGACGGTGCACTTTTTGTAATTAATCTGAATGTCAAGTGAATAAAGGAAAATCTTGGAAATATAAATGGGCACCGAAAAAAAAACACTGGGTGTGACAAATATTTACAAGGAAAGTCAAGTAAAAATACCAACATTTCACTGGCGATCTTAACGTCGTTGAAGTCGAAGTCTCACGATCGATCAGTCGCGCCAGATCACGACCGGAATCTGTTAGTTGACTGAAATACAAAACGAATCAACGAGTTACCAAAACGTATGTTCATGTATGTACAGCGAGAGTTATGTTATGGTAAATATGAGCTCTTTCTTTAAGTTTCAAGTTTCAATATAATCGGTCTTACAAATGACGATATACAAATTACTTTGAATAATTCTTATGATGCGAAAACTTCTCTAATGGAAAGGTGTCGGAGAGATCTGACGAAATCACTGGATTTACACATCAATTTATAATCAATCTCTTAATTTTTTTTCCATATTATCCACTAATCTACATACATACTTATATTTTTTCCTATCTTTGGTTGCCAGTATATCCCATCGCAGTTCCGTGCTCACTGCTCCGTGTTGTAATCACTGACGGACGAGTGAAACCTCCAAAGGGAGGGAATTTTTTTTAATACGGGGAAATTGGCAAAATTTAGGCCATTTTACCTATACGTTAGGAACAAATACTTATCATTGGAACTGCCAAAGAGGGGGGGGGGATCCACCTTTTCGTTCTTTCCTCGTCCGCTAGTGTTCCGTGCTGTGTTGTACTTGTTATCCATTGACTTAATTTGTCATCAATAAAACGAACCGAACCAAACTGGATCAGCTCCAATTTTTCCTGAGCCACCTCGAACTTACATTTCATGTTTGATCACTAGCGGACGAGAAGGGGAGGGAAAAGTGGAATTGCCCCCTCTTTGGCATTTTTTATGAAGAATTTGATCCCCAAGGTGTAGGCAAAACTGCCTAATTTCTGTTAATACCCCTCTTCTCTTTAAAAAAATTCCCCTCCCTTTGAAGGTTCAGCTCGTCCGCCAGTGTGTTTGATTATCACGTCACAATTATGTTAATCGTACCGAGACGCACACATCGCTCATAGTTAGTTACAGCTCTGTCGTCTTAAAACAACCAGAAAATTAAGGCCGAAAATAATAAAAATACCAACATTTTACCGGGCATGCTCTCCTCGTCCTCATCATCACTGAGTTCCAGCTCCCCGAACAGGCGCGCCTTGAGTGCGGTCTGCTGCGCATCGGCACTGGACCGAGTGACTGTACCCCTGGTGAAGTCAATATCGACCAGTTGAGCCGATCGCTTCTTCGAACCATCCGAACCTGATGAGGCACAACTCGGATCGATTGAAGACTGTTGTTGGGAGGCTCGAGGCGACTGAGGCACACCTGCAGTATATTAACATTGACGAGGAGGGAATAGAAAAGTGAAATTCCCCCTTATTGGCGGTAAAAATAAACAAAACTGTTGCCTAATGTGTGGGTAAAACGGCCCAATTTCTGTTAATTCATTTTATTAACGCATTCCAGTTCTCTACCCTAGCCCAAACCAAACAACCAAAAGCCAATCAAAAAATTAAGTATGATGGTAGTTACTATTTGAACATTAATAACATACCAGTAGAACGAGGCGATTTCGATGTCGTTTTCAAGCCACTCGCCTTGTGTTTGAGTTGGCCCTGAAGTGCACTCATACGTGCTTTCAGTCGGTTCATCTCTTAAAAGAATAACTTCATTGGTAGTTTGCTGATTTAATTTGTAAACTTACAAAAGTTAGCAAGTAAGCTTACATAAAATTCAAATATTAAACCTATAACAACTTAAAATTCAATATGTAAACCAAACGTATACAACTTACTTGTGGAGCAACGTAAATCGCAATCGCAAGGAAAGCACCCAGTATAACCTTCAATAACAGCTGTGTTTTCCTCCAAGTCAACATCATCGTTATTTATGGTGCCATCTGCATCTTCTACAAATAAAATTAAAAAAATATATATAAAGAAACATTCCTAAGAGAGGGAAATTTAAATAATTTTTTCATTGAAGAGTGGATTTTGATTGAAAAAATATGATTTTTCTCACATAAGTTGAAACTGGAATAATAACATATCAAGTCAATAAAAAAAGTCAATGTCATTTATGGGTCAAAATGGTAACTTACCAGCTGTGAATACCGGCGAATCATCAGCACCGTCCTCACCATGAACCGATCGAGTTGACGACAAATGACCGGCTGCATCTTCTGCGTTTTCTTCAGCATCGTCATCGGCAAACAGCGACATTAATTCATCCATGTGTGAAGTCGAGTTGATTCCTGAAAAATATTAAATAAATATTTCGAGAATAAAAATTATTATAATCGGGAAAAGCGGAAGAAGAATGAAAAAGAATTTTATAGAAACTACACGAAATTTCGTCCCATATTTGAATTGGCGCCAAAAATTTTGTGATATGGTAGGTTCAAAAGACTTGAAATTGGTCATCTAGTCACTCACTCACTCACTCACTTTCTCACTCACTCACTCACTCACTCACTCACTCACTCACTCACTCACTCACTCACTCACTCACTCACTCACTCACTCACTCACTCACTCACTCACTCACTCACTCACTCACTCACTCACTCACTCACTCACTCACTCACTCACTCACTCACTCACTCACTCACTCACTCACTCACTCACTCACTCACTCACTCACTCACTCACTCTCACTCTCTCACTCACTCACTCACTCATTCATTCTCTCACTTACTCACCCACTCACTCACTCACTCACTAACTCACTCACGCACTCACTCACTCACCCACTCACTCACTGAATTACTCACTCACTCACTCACTCACTCACCCACTCATTCACTGAATTACTCACTCACTAACTCACTCACTCACCTACTCACTCACTGAATTACTCACTCACTAACTCACTCACTCACTCGCTCACTCACTCACTCACTCAGTCACTCACTCACTCACTCACTCATTGACCCAACCAATCACTCACCCACTCACTCACTCACTCACTAACTCACTCACGCACTCACTCACTCACCCACTTACTCACTGAATTACTCACTCACTCACTCACTCACTCACCCACTCATTCACTGGATTACTCACTCACTATGTAACTCACTCACTCACCTACTCACTCACTGAATTACTCACTCACTCATTGACCCAACCAATCACTCACTCACCCACTCACTCATTCACCCACTGACAAACTCACTCACTCACTCACTCACTCACTCTCTCACTCACTCTCTCACTCACTCACTCACTCACTCATTCTCTCACTTACTCACTCACTCACTCACTGGCTCACTAACTCACTCACGCACTCACTCACTCACCCACTCACTCACTGAATTACTCACTCACTCACTCACTCACTCACCCACTCATTCACTGAATTACTCACTCACTAACTCACTCACTCACCAACTCACCCACTGAATTACTCACTCACTAACTCACTCACTCACTCACTCACTCGCTCACTCACTCACTCACTCAGTCACTCACTCACTCACTCACTCATTGACCCAACCAATCACTCACCCACTCACTCACTCACTCACTAACTAACTCACGCACTCACTCACTCACCCACTCACTCACTGAATTACTCACTCACTCACTCACTCACTCACCCACTCATTCACTGGATTACTCACTCACTAACTCACTCACTCACCTACTCACTCGCTGAATTACTCACTCACTAACTCACTCACTCACTCACTCACTCACTCACTCACTCACTCACTCACTCACTCACTCACTCACTCACTCACTCACTCACTCACTCACTCACTCACTCACTCACTCACTCACTCACTCACTCACTCACTCACTCATTGACCCAACCAATCACTCACTCACTCACTGAACTACTCACTCACTCACTCACTCACTCACTCACTCACTCACTCACTCACTCACTCACTCACTCACTCACTCACTCACTCACTCACATCGAATTTGGCCTAATCAACGGTACCCGTCTGGCATGCTTGCAACATAATCATTTGCAATCAGTGCGATACCTCTACTGCTTATGTATTTAAAAAAACGGAAGAGTAAAAAAATCAGCGATCCATTGGCCAGCTTTCAAATTCAGTCTGTTAAACAAATGTGAATGCTATACCACTAGATACAAGCTTTTTGAACCATTCACCCAAGCATTGTGACCCAAACCAACTTACCAATGATCATTCAGACTGTTAGACAATTGTTTTTTTCTGTACATAGTCTCACAGTTTTAAAAGTTCCATAGTTTTGATTGTTTCCCGCGTTTTGATTTCGACAGTTTTTGATACTTACTCAACACTATAATCATTGAGATTTGCCATTAATTTAATAGGCGTAGATGCATACTGAATGTCCCAAAGGCAGAGCCTATAGCGTTATACAATGGTCACTACTGGCAGACGAGGAAAACCTCCAAAGAAGGGGGAATTCGCAGTTTTAAGCCGTTTTACCCACGCCACAGTTCTCACTCTAATTTTAAAAACTGCCAAAGATGGGGGAATTCCAATTTTCCCTCCCCTTCTCGTCCGCTGGTGGTGGTCACATACGTGATAATGTACGGTGCCAAATTTGTTTTATTCATTAATGAAAAACACAGCAATGTACAGTCTCTTAATTTGATTACGTACTTTTGTATCTACTGTATTTGTTTTTTTTTGTTTCATCACACCAAATTCCATTAGCCTCTAATCTATTCACGTACATAATTCATTGCTCAAAATAACAGTGAGTTTGAGTGGGTTGGTTTCACTGATTGCACTTATCGCACTTACCGCTTTAATCTCACCTATGTAATTAATTCGGCTTCTTATTCGGCCGCAGCACCTGTGGTAACTTATTATCCTATTTGCATCAGATTTTGATCAATCTTGATTGTACTATACCTTTTGATGTTATTTACTTAGACTTTTCCAAAACATTCGACCGTGTTCCCCATAATCTACTCATCGCTAAGCTTCGAAAATATAAAGTAACTCCTCATCTAGTTCACATTATTCAGAATTGGCTGACCGATCGAATGCAGGCTGTTCGTTTTAATAACACTGTCTCTAAATTTTTACCCGATACCCTCTCTATTCGAATCATTGATGATCAGCACCAACTACAGGATGATCTTAACAAAATTATTCATTGGTGCAACATTAATGGTATGTCACTCAACCACACCAAATCTAATGTTATTCATTTTGGACAAATAAATCAGGAATACCTGTACTTGGTTGATAATCATCCTATCAATTCGGTTAGTCTATTATATTAGAAATCTAGGCATAATCATTGACAACAAACTATCCTTTGATGAACACATATGTACATATCTAACCTTACGCAAAAGGCTAATCAAAAAATTGGTATACTTCGTAATGCCTTCTTCTCTAAAGACCACAATTTTCATATCCAATTATTCAAAACATTCATTATCCCGCTTATCGATTACTGCTCTCCAGCAATTATGTACTCTACTAAAAAACAAATCAAAAACCTTGAATCTATTCAAAGAAAATGTTGTCCTCTCAACCTTTATGACATCCCTTACGCTGACAGGCTTCACTACATTAACCTTCCAAGCATAGAAACTAGGATTCTGTGTAGTGACATTTTTGCTGTCAGAATATTTTTAAAGACTCTTTATACCTTATTATCAATCCATTCACTTCACACCAAATCAATCTTATACCCGTGGTACTCTTTTCAAACACAGATGTATTACTACTTTGTTCTCTCGTTTTTCGTCTAATAGAGTCATTAACCTCTATGAAAGGATTCCTTTTGAAATTACACCCAACCGCCGTACTCTTATTAATTTTTTGGAATCTATTGATTGTACGTTCTTTAACTAAATGCTTTCTAATTACTTATTTTTTAAACCTAATTCTTGGCTAATGTTTTTTTCCATCCACTCCAAAATCAGTACTTATTCATTCATTTCTTATCGTCCACTCTCAATTCGTTGTACATTGTTTTGAAATGAGAATAAATAAAAATAAATAAAAAAATAACCGTAATGGAGGAGGGAAAAGTTGAATTCCCGCTTTGCCGATGAAAAAAAAAGATTCTGTGTTCTCCCTGTCTTTGGTTAATTTACCCTCTTTTGTCAGGCTTAACCGTCAGCGCTGTGTGATTATAACAAGGTCCACAATAAAAAAAATTATTTCATTAAACAAAAAAATTAGTATGAATTAGGAGATATTTTAAATAAACGCCTTGGTTTTCCAAAAGTTTTCCAAAGTGGCCCCAGTTTGGCCAATCTTGTTCATGGGTACGTCAGGGTGCAATTTCCGCTACGTAAAGTGTATTTTTAACACGCACCAAATTAATTTTCTTGGTCCAAGATGGCCCACGATTCTCAGCCGTTTATTAGGTTAGAAACTGTATATGCCTTGTAATTAGTATGGTATAAGAAAACCCCTGAACTCGGTTCACGATCATCGAATCGCGCTGAGAAACACTTTTCACAGTCATGAAGTTGAAAATCCGGGTCTAAGAATGTCCAGAATATAACACTGATAATCCAGTACTTGAGAATCCGGTTCTGCATATTACAGAACGTGCAAATCAATTCTCAACTTTTTGTTTTTCACATTATCAAATCATTTGTTATAATCTGTATAATCAATTATGTACAGTACATACGTGTGGGAGTGTTGAATTCGGACTTAATCTCATATCACATGTCTGCGCCCACATGAAAAAGTTCCAAGATGAGAAATTGATGTAGTTAATTTTTTGTTGTCCTCAATTGGGTGCATCAATCACATGTATGTACATTGAAACATCTGTAACATTGAGCTGACTTTCACGTACTCTAGATAATGTTATATACTGAGGTTGGCTCAGTTAGAACCTGCTCAGGAGCTCGGTGGGAAATTATCTTTTCTTGACGATTTCCGTTATAAATATTTTCATGAACACTGTAATTTTCATAAACACCCAAAAAACAAGTTCAATATAACTGGCTAGAAAGTTTTTCACGTGAAAAACACGGCCGTTAATATTGTGGTTTTTTGTAAATGGAGCAGGAGTAACACGAGTACAGTCCCTGCCCTAATAAACGGCACACCAAGCTTGGTCCAAGGTTGGCCCAAGGAAATTTCCTTGGTGCGTGTTATAACATAGAGAAATGCTCACCAAGGAACACCAAGGTTGGCCCAAGCGTTTGCCAAGATCTCACCAAGGGTTACCAAGAGAAACCATGACGCCACCAAGGAGTTTGAAACATTATGCTCATATTCTTCATAGTATTTGGGCGAAATTAAATTTAGAAATACACAA
>OZ038445.1:914787-947134 GCA_964036265.1 Daptonema setosum
TCAAACGCGCAAGCTTTTTTTGAGCCTCCCTGCTTGTATCAAATTACTGTATTCAATATTATATAAACCAAAAAAACATTTGATCATAAATCAATTATTTTAAGACATCTCGGTTTATTGTTGTTTTTATGTATGAATCATCTGCTTGCCAATTTAGCCAGTAATGCCAAAAATAAGTTACCTTGACAACTATCACAATGGGAGTTTGTAACTATATACTATGGTTGTTGACGTGTTTTTCTAACTAAATTGTGTTATTTTTCACGTTTACCTTTGACAATGTTTTCACGGATCAGCGATTCAGTGCTACTTCCTTTAAGCGCTGATATAACAGACAAGTTTTTATGCGCCAATTGACCATCGAAAAATGCGAACAAAACAGCTTTACAATTGTGAAATCATTCGCAACCTATTGCATATCATGTGAGAAAGGATGTATATGTATATGTACGAAAAAAAAACCTAAGAAACATACATTCTATCACTTGAAGTACATCAGATTGATTGTACATGAGATTAAAATAACGTGATGTAACATTATATTGGTAACCATGAAACATTATAAAGCGTGCAAAAGGAAGAATGTTATACATAGATTTAGGCTTCTTTGCCCAACATACAGTACTATGTACAGGGTGTCCCATTTAAAAGTCACGTTTTGTTTTAGCTGTAACTTTTGTGACGCTTAACCGATTTTGAAGTTTTATGCGGCATATAATGGAGAATTTATGACAAACTTTTTTGGTGCATAAAATTTTGAAATCGCATGTTTATACCAATTTTAATACTAAATCTACGAAAGTCCCTTATTTTCACTAAAAATCGTCGATTTATTCCTGTTTTTCGCACATAATTAACAGTTTATTGGAATCTCCTGATTAATGTTATTTCAATCAGGTAACCACTGCTTGAAATACAGTTGAAACATACCAGAATATGCTCATTTTATCCTTAACATGATCACCACCCCTTCAGATGCACAGTTCCCAACGATGCGCGTGCTTTGGATGTGATTCCTCACATTTGGCCTCAGCTCTGTGAAAGATAGCTCGAAGCTTATCAAAACTCGAAATTCCAAGATCTCATTGCTTTAAAAACAACAATATTCATCTAAGAAGGAACTAAAAGGCCATTTGTCTGTGCAGATTATGAAGAATTTTGACCAAGTCATCATTCCTTTAGTTCAAGTGAGGGCTAATGTGAGGAATCACATTCAGAGCATGCGCATGGTTGAAAATTGGCATATGAAGGGGTGGTGATCATGTGGATGATTTAAAAGGCTTTTTCTGGTATGTTTCCCTTGTATTTCAAGTAGCGGTTACCTGATTGTGATAACATTAATCAGGAGATTCCAATAAACTGTTATTAATGTGCGAAAAACAGGAATAAATCGAAGGTTTTTTTGTGAAAAAAGGGACTTTCGTAGATTTAGCATAAAAATTGATATAAACAAGCGATTTCAAAATTTTATGCACCAAAAAAATTTGTCATCAATTCTCTATTATATGACGCATAAAACTTGAAAATCGCTTAACATTCACAAAAATTATTGCAAAAACAAAACGTGACTTTTAAATGGGACACCCTGTATATTTAGGCTCTTCAACATTATTACGCAAAATGGCTGTGGCTTCTTCTGATGCTTGAATTTTCAAAAAACCTTCAGTAAGTTAATCTTCTTCAAGGGTGAAATTCGCGACTCCGACATTAAAATAACAAATATGCTATCGTATACAGAAGAAGAAAATTAACGGGAACAGGACCAATTTTTATTCTTACTATAATCAAAATATCCTTCAAAACACCAACTCTTTGGCGAACACGCTTTCATCCGAGAAATCCTGGTTATTCAAAGTTTATGTTTTTTTTAGTTTGAAAATTTTAAGGCAAAGTTAAATTTAGCTTATTTTATTTATATTGGAATATGTAGGTGCAGCGAATGTGCTGGACTCTGCGTGACCTCACACCAACGAACTGTTAATAACTCGTTTAATGAAAGACAGTTCTGCTGAACTTTAAATGCTGAAAAGATTTCAAAAATACTTTTGTTTGAGAATTTTCTTCTAAATGTAGCTTGATTTAGAATCGCATTCATTACCGACAATACTGAGAATTTGAAATGGCGCTTAGATGCACATACTTCTTCAAAAAGTATGTACATACAGTACTATACTGTATGCGCATGGTACAAAAAGGTACGTGTCGGTTATGAGCCTTTTATTCGTCTAATAAGCATGTTATTTAGTTTTTTGTTCTAACCCGTTAATATTTTTCCCAGATATTTTCTCAAGGTGTTCATCACAATTGAAAACCAGAAAGCGAAGGAAAGCGAATCCGTTGAGTTTCATGTAGTTTGGAGTTTTTTTTACCGTTTGTACATACTCATTGAAATCATGCTGGGTAAACGGAAACTCGGATCAAGCTACTAAAACAATCTTCTACGGGTGGGTCGCTTTACAGCCAGATGACAATTATTTATGCATTTATCTGACCAGTATCAGACTCAGATACACAGTATTTTTTTGCCATTAATGCCATGCTCACTCAATATGGACATTTTGTGCTCAACGCTTAACAGCCTGTTATGTCTCCATAATCTTTTCTTGAGTCTCTTCAGGTCAAAAACAGTCTCGGTTTGGGGTAACAAATGGTCTATACCAATGAGTGATCACGTAATTGCACATGAAATAACGCTAAACAAATCAAAAACGTTTTCCTGAACCGTATAAAACATTACGAACCATTACTGTAAGAAAAACACCACCTGTGAAGAATTTATTTTCGAACGTTTTAACTTTTGTTTTCATGAAATTTTCAAATGAAAAAGAGGTGATAAATATTGAAGACATCCCGGTCAAAATAACAAACCTCGAAAGTTCATCTGATTCTTATTCACTGAACTACTACGTAATAAAGAGAGAGTGAACTATGAGATTACAGTCATACCGAGCAAAATTTAGAGAATTATTAGTTGGAAGTAACGTGTTTCGGCGGATTTAAAGAAACTAGACACGTTAGCTTCCGGCAACTCGGCTCCGCCATCGTCAGTAGTCTACCGACGTTGCCATGAAACTCCTAAACTTCCTTTCAGTCATACCCTATACCTTACTCTAGTGACACACATATAATATACAAATAATATTGTGATAATATACACGTAATATAAAATGACACAATACTTAATTTAGGTGTGCATTGAATAGTGAATGCATTGTTTTAGTGCGGTATGCACGCTTATCGAAAAATCGATGTGTTGAGTTAACCTGATGTTGTTATTTTGTACTGATGAATATAATTACGAACTGTTAGTATTAACCGTAATGAACTTACCGATTTCAAGCAAATATTTTTTCACTATTAGCTTACGATCTAACAGCTTATATTTCCAAAGTTTTTGGTCGTATTTGTGGCAGAATTTTGTAATACTGGTAAAAACGGTTTCTCCATTGTGGCCGCTTTTTAACAATTGTTTGATATAAGTTTTCGAAGCAATTTTGAATTCTTCGAAAGTACTGATTATTCTACAAAATCGAAGGATTTGACCGATAATAACACCTCGAATGAGTTTTTTGTGAACACACGTGGAAGCCTGAAACGCTCGATTAACATTGAAATTGAATACATCTGTTTTATTGTAAATGTTGGTTCGAGAAGTTACTGTGTTAAATTCGATATCGAGATAACTTATTTTATTTAGAACCACAACTTGCTTGTTAAGCTGTAGTTCAGTCGGATAAATGTTCAAATAGTGGCTGTCAAAATCAATATTAATAGCTAGAATGTCATCTATATATCGGCAAATGAATGTATTTCTATTCCAAGGTTTATTTTTAACAAGATATTGGTATTCTAGCCAGCTTAATGTTAGGTCACATAGTAATGGTGATGAATTAGTACCCATCGGAATACCCGCTACTTGTTTAAATACATTTTCACCTATTCTAACATAGCTTTCATCGATCACAAATTTAGTCATGTTTATTATCTCTTGTTTTGTGAACAGTAAACGATTGTTAGTTACGGTATTGTCATTAGTATAAAAGCAAGCACCGTATTCACTGGTAGGGATGCATATAAATTGTTTGCCGTGGTTCGTGAACAGTAGGTCGACTAAACTTGTTATACTTTTCATGATACATTTGTGTTGTAGTTTAGTATATAAGGTGCTGAAATCATAGGTAGCTACGCTTTCGATTACAACATTACTACGCTTCATTTTTTCAATGACGTCAATACTGTTATCAATGGAGATGTATGTCAAATAGCCAGTGCGACTTTGTGTAACACCGCAGTACTTTTGGAAATGTGATTTTAAATGTTTCAAAATTTTGTGTAACATGACCGCTATTTGTGAAATACTTGTACATGATGCTCCAGCAATGAAACGAAATTTAACGGGATTTTTGTGTAGTTTAGGTATACCATAAAGGATTGGGATGTTTTCCTTAATTTGATTTGCATCAACAGAAAGCAGTGATTTGATGTATGATTCATGTGATTTAAAGAGTTCAACGAGTGGTTTATTATAACGAATGTAAGTAGTATTGCTTGAGAGACTGAATGGATGAAGGCCCATTTCTGAAAGTAAACTTTGAACATAAAACTTTTTGCATGTGAAAGCGAAATTATTAGCTGCTTTGTCAACTGGTGTGCAAACAAAATTACTGTAGACGGGATTATCTTTTATCATTTTTATTTTATTGTTAATTGTGATTTCCTTAACTATTTGTAGTTTTGATTTCATGTAATTACTCATGTTTACTCTGTATTGAGCAATGATGGCTTTTTTATTTTGTATTTTGTGGCGTGTTGTAATTTTTTCGGCGTATTCTGTTAATTTAGCGATTATATTTTCGTAATCGAGTTCTGTTATGTATGGTGAGTCTAATCTGTAATTTGTACCGAAGGTCATGAGTTCAGTATGTTTTTTGTTTTGAAGAATGTTCATGTCGGCAGTGACAACATGTTTGACTGTGTCATTAACGTAAGCTTCGTATTTGTTGCAGTTGCATGTACTGTTAGCAATCGATACCATTTCTTCGAACGTGGTGTTACGCAGAAACGAATTATAATTAAACAATTGTCTTCCAATTGAGGTTTTGTATTTGTAAACAATTTCTGCACGAACAATTAATTCACGTGTTGCATTACCTGTTAGCATATTTTGTATGTGTGACTTGTTTAAGTATGATTCGAGATACAATTTTTGTAAACTGTTGCTGTTGTAGTCCATGATTATGCGATCTACCGGTTTCTTTTTGTCGAGCGTTTTATAGTTTTGACCATATGCAGTAGTGCAGTAGTATCCAGTTATAAGTAGTTTGATTCTGGTATCAATTTCTGTTTCTTGTAATATTTTCATTGCGTATACCAATGTTTTCTTACTTGCTGCTCGAAGACACGGATATATGGCCTTTCGGTTACAATTAGAAAGTAATTGATCAATCTGTTGAATGAGATCAGTTCGACATATTTTGCTACGACGTCGTTTTCTTCGTTTCTTGGTTCGCTTATTACTTATACGAGTTGTAAAGTATGGTAACATTTTGTCAGGAGTAATCGTGTTTGTTTGCCACTGACTGATATTGCCTAATCCTTTCAGATTATCATTGAGACCCAATGGATGACAAGTATTTAGTCTCAGAATCCAATTGCGTTCTCTATCGCGTAATTCAGCTTTAATGGCTTTAGGATCAGTGGAAACTGCAAAATCTATTATTCGAAAGCTCAAATCCATATATGAGTGACCATTGTTATTGAAATGTTGAACCATGAACGTGTTACATTTTTTGTTTTTCACGTTGTATCTATGCTGCATGAATCTTGTTTTAGCCATTTGTGTTGTTTCACCAACGTATTGGATGGCACATTTTTTGCATTCAACTAAGTAAATAACGTTTCTATCTAACGTAACCTTAAAAGTAATCTGGATTTTTGCTGCACCCTGTATGGTTAGATTTTTATTGTACATTTTTGTGAATATTAATACAAAACTTGATAATTAGTTTAGAGGATCGAGATCAATGGATTTATGGTACAAGCTCTTAAAAAGCAATAACACGATTATTGGTCTTTATTAACAAGTCATGATAACGGATATTAATTGTCCGTTTTATGTATAGGGCTACATTTATGACTAGGAGAAACAATATAGAAGAGGGGTATAACAATAAAGTTGTATCGCATTATCTCTAGATTAATATACGACCGTTATAAAGCCAACAATCTCAGGATTCCCAAAGTCTTACAACGTAGTGAGTTTGTATCTTTTTAATAAAAAAAATTACAAAAAACGTATATGAATTTGCATGTTTTTCTTTCAAGGCTGAAAATGAATAAACAAAAATGTTACTCAAGCGAATCGAGAAAAAAAGAAAGGGTTTCTGTTTTTACGATTCAATTAGAAATATTGAATTGATATGACAAAATCAAAATTGACGAGCCTGCATATTCTCCAGAAAAATTAAGGGAGCTACCTTTGGAAACAGTTATGGTTCAATCATGGCACTGGCGGACGAGCTATTTTACCAAAGTAAGGGGAATTTTTTTCAAAGAGAAGAGAATTCACACTTTTCAAATTTATTTTACCTACACCTTAGGGAAAAAAGTTAATTTTTTTGGAAATGCAAAAGAGGGGGGAATTCCACCTTTTCGTTGTTGCATCGTCCGCTTGTGGCTCATGACGCACACGTGAAACATTGCTTTTTACTCATCAATTTTTAAAGTTAACTTTTAAATTTTTTGAGTTCATTTCACCATTGAATCTTAAAATTTCCAAATAAGAAAATAAAATAGTTATAAATTTGTTGCAAATTACTGTAAGTTTGTTGCACTGCAGCCAAAGTTTCCCATATTGTTTCACATGCGTACGTGAATAATGCCAGGCTATTCGCAGTAACAATGAAACAGCCGTTGTCATTCCCGACTATAACTCACCAGTAGTTTTTTTTGGGGGGGGGGCTAGGTGCAGGTTACGGTAACTGGGTTACATTAGCTCATTTTGGTTCATAGAAAATTGAACTTCCTTAAGAAAACCTTCTCAAGATAACTTTCTTTCTTTCCTGACTTTCCTGAGTAGGTCTAACATTTTCTTGTGAAAAAATTCATAAGAGAAGGTTTTATTGAGATATTTTCTTGAGAAAGTTTTCTTATGAACTAGGGATGGGCACCGGGACAGAAAAAACGGGACCGGGACGGGACCGGGACTTTGATTTTTGAAGAAAACCGGGACGGGACCGAGACTTTTTTTACCGGGACCGGGACTGACATTCGGGACAGCAAGGGGGTGTCCCGGTGAAAAAAAACTAGGACAGCAAGGCAAAGTCCCGGTATAAAAAACCGGGACAGCAGGGCAAATTCTCGAGAAAAAACCGGGACTTTGGTGTAGTGCGCGAGTGAGTGATTTATTTTCTTCATTTTACGTTATCTGTTGTGTTGTGTGGTTCTTAAACTCATTTCACCAATTCCAAAACAACAAAAAAACTAAAAAAAAATGTCAATATGTACATAAAAAACTGATTTAACCTCGCCTTTTATTGCAACATAGAAGTCCCGGTTTGAAGTCCCGGAAACTTAGGGACTTTGGAAAACCGGGACCGGGACTTTGAATTTTGAAAAATATAAACGGGACCGGGACGGGACCAGGACTTTGAATTTTGAAAAAAAAAAACCGGGACCGGGACGGGACTAGGACTTTGATTTTTGAAAATAACCGGGACCGGGACGGGACCGCGGTTGTCCCAGTACCGGTTTTTTTGTCCCGGTGCCCATCCCTATTATGAACCAAAACGAGCTACCGTAACCAAGTTACCGTAACATGCACCCCAATAATACGCTCACCATTAGAACGTTTTCCCACACCAACTTAATCAACTCAACATGGGGCAGATGTGACTGTTCACACCATTAAAAACTCATTACCAAATTCATTTGATTGTACATCAGCTTCTTGATTAATTTGGTAAAAAAATCCTTTTCCTCGTGTGATTTTTTGCACATGTCCTTCATTATATTTCAAACTTCAAAATGGAAAAGTCTTACAATGTAGTGAATTTGTATCTTTTTTCTAAAACAATGAACTGAAAAACGGTTCACCTCAGTATATATGAATTTACATGTTTTTTTTCACAAGTTCACATTTCACAAGGCTAAAAAAGGAATAATCAACATTTAAAATATTCAAATGAATCGAGAAAGAAGAATGCATTCTGTTTTTTACGATTGAATCAGAAATATTGAATCGATATGACAAAATCAAAATTGTCAAGACTGGATATTCTTCGAACAATTTAAGGAAGCTACCTTTTTAGAATAGTTATGGCTCATGGGGCACACATGATACATCGCTTTTTACTCAACAATTTGGGATTGATGAAAAGATTTTACACAAAAAAAGTTCCTTGACAGATGATCGGGAACTGGAACTTTTTTTCGTGAAAAAAGCTTTTCAACAACCCAAGTTGCTGATTCCGACCGCCAATTTCGGGGTGAGGGAAAGGTTTTACACAAAAAAAAATCTCTAAAAAAGTCGTAACCAAAAAAATCGACTATACGTGATTAATGCAAGGCCATTCGCAGCATCAATAAACCAGCCGTTGCCATTCCCGAGTATAACTCGTCAATAGAACGTTTTCACACACCAACTTAATCTACTCAACCTGGAGCAGATGTGACTGTTCACACCATTAAAACCTCATTACCGAGTTATATTTGATTGCGCATCAGTTTCTTGATTAATTTGATAAAAAAAATCTTTTTCCTCGTGTGATTTTTTGCACATGTCCTTCATTTTATTCCTTGCGTGGGTTTTATTCTGTCTTGTAACGGGATTGAGTCGGATGGTAATGATTTAACTGACACCCTGTATGTGCCTGTATCAGCCTGGCGCGGGCATCGCACCTGCTGGGAAATTTCCGGGATTCTGAAGTTTGGAAATCGGTATGTTTTCTTTATTTTTCACTTAAGTTTGACGTATATTTTTTTAAATCACCATAAACTACACTATTTTTTTCTTCTTTCGTCTCCAAATTGGTGCCCAATGAAATATTTAAAAAAACAATGAAGACCCACCGGGCCGTGATAGATTTACGTAAATGGTGTTTGACGAAAAATTCAAAGTCTACTGAATATCAGGCATGTTTTTTTTGTTTTCAAGTTGAAACGTTTGTTGTACCCTAATCTTGATGAATTTGGTTTGTTTAATGAAACCATACATACTATAGTGAAAAAAATTATTTCAGCAAAAATCATTAGGTTATTTCATTATTGAACTTTATCATCATCGTAGTTGTTGTTGTAGTAGTAGCAGTAGTAGTAGTGGTAGTAGTAGTAGTAGCAGTAGTAATAGTTGTTGTTTTTGTTGTTGTTGTTGTTGTTGTTGTTGATGTTGTTGTTGTTGTTGTTGTTGTTGTTGTTGTTGTTGTTGTTGTTGTTGTTGTTGTTGTTGTTGTTGTTGTTGTTGTTGTTGTTGTTGTTGTTGTTGTTGTTGTTGTTGTTGTTGTTGTTGTTGTTGTTGTTGTTGTTGTTGTTGTTGTTGTTGTTGTTGTTGTTGTTATTGATGTTGTTATCCCGCGCTGTGCCAAAGCCAATCGAGTTGTTCAAGAAACGGCGGAGAAGGAACTTTCACGCCATGGACCTGTAATCATACCCTACTTCACTATTATTTTCTATAACACGCTTGATATAAAATATGTAGTTGTTTTCAATAGAGAAAACAGTGTAAGGAAAACCAAGCCGTTTTTTTCTCATCAGTCTTCAGTGAGTGAGTGAGTGAGTGAGTGAGTGAGTGAGTGAGTGAGTGAGTGAGTGAGTGAGTGAGTGAGTGAGTGAGTGAGTGAGTGAGTGAGTGAGTGAGTGAGTGAGTGAGTGAGTGAGTGAGTGAGTGAGTGAGTGAGTGAGTGAGTGAGTGAGTGAGTGAGTGAGTGAGTGAGTGAGTGAGTGAGTGAGTGAGTGAGTGAGTGAGTGAGTGAGTGAGTGAGTGAGTGAGTGAGTGAGTGAGTGAGTGAGTGAGTGAGTGAGTGAGTGAGTGAGTGAGTGAGTGAGTGAGTGAGTGAGTGAGTGAGTGAGTGAGTGAGTGAGTGAGTGAGTGAGTGAGTGAGTGAGTGAGAGTAAGGAAATCAGGATATGCCTGATTGCCCGGCGTCAACCCGGCTGTTAGTTGAAAGGTTGGTTAGCCAACGTACACAGTATTTGATCGGTATTATTTATTAGTTTAAACCACCAGTTCATACGAGCACAATACGACGGACATCAAATCATCATGTAATCGCGACATTATATCATTAATATTATTATTCAATACATTATAATATATTACATAATTATTAATATACTTTACTTTCAGATTCTTCAACAACACGACAACTTCCAACAATGAAATTAATAATTTCAATAAAATCTCAAAATATCAATGGTCGTCTTCTAGAATATAACACATTTTCTAGTATGATAAGCTCACCTGATCATTGAATACAAAGGTACATACAGTGTCTTACGGTAATTACATAAACACACCTACATACAGGTGGTTACACCTACTACTCCCCCTTGGCCCATGGGGGTCCACGGCGAGGATGATGAACGGATAAATGAGTGGTAAAAACGCAAATAGAGACAAAGCACACATAAAATATCACTTCCAAAGACAATCAACAGTATATCAGGTAGAAAAAGAGCTTAATACAATTTTCACGGAATATATAGCATAGAATGCATCACCCTAATTACAAAATATTAATCACGATCCTAGAATAGAAGTTTTACGATTATAAGCATAAGTTAAAACTACTAAGACAACAACTCGGGGTGAACTGAACTACGGTACAGGAAAGGGCTCCGAATCCTGCGCTTTCGGACAGTTGATGCTCAGATGACCCACCGTGTAACACGCGTGACACTTGCGCTTCTCCACCTGCACCGAACACGAACGTGCAAAATGTCCCTTGCACCCACACTTCTTACACACGATATCCTGCAACTCACCAATTGACAGACTGGGACAATCATGGAACCGATGACCATGCATAGAGCATTTACCACAGCTCCGTGAAATAACAGCCTTGTCTCGATACGGCTGACGCTGACCATTACCTGCTTCTGACGACTGACACCTGGCGCCTGAATGCTGCTGCGATACGGAATTATCACCATCAACACCGTTCGTTCCATGACTAAACACCGGTCCAGTATTGGCAACAAACTCGGACAAAGACACTGGATGACGCTGCGGGGGCGCAACTTTGCCAACAGACTCGGACAAAGAAGCGTACGGCGGCGTGTGTTGTAGAAACGCAACATTGCCAACAAACTCGGACAATATTGCAGACGGCACTTCATGATTCAACGCACCATTGCCACTAACACCGGGCAAAATTGTGGACGACCCTTGTTGTTGTAGCGCAACTTTATCCCAAACACCCGAAAAAGTTACGCACGGCCCTTGTTGTTGACGCGTAAAATTGCCACTAACACCGGGCAAAATTACGGACGGCTTTTGTTGTTGATGCGTAACTTTACCACTAACACCGGGCAAAGTCACGTACGGCTCTTGTTGTTTCATCGTAAAATTGTCACTAACACCGGGCAAAGTTACGGACGGCACTTGATGTTTCATCGTAAAATTGCCACTAACACCGGGCAAAGTTACGGACGGCACTTGATGTTTCATCGTAAAATTGCCACTAACACCGGGCAAAGTTACGGACGGCGCTTGATGATTCAACGTACCTTTGCCACTATCACCGGACAAAGATACGGGCGGCCCAAAGTGATGCGGCGCATCTTTGCCACTAACACCGGACAAAGATGCGGCGTTGCCACTAACACCGGACAACGACTTAGCCAACTCACTAACTGATCTCACCTGGAAGTTCTCCCTAACACAACCACCGGAGTCGGCTAACTGCAAGGGCATCACTCCTTGAGTCAGAGCACAAGGACCGACCACTTTACTAAACTGCTCTAAATTATCTGCAAACCCAACCGACTGCGACTGCTTGGACCCGGACGATCGCTCACTTTCAACCAACGCTCTCACCGTCGCTCCATCACCGTTGATTGAATCGGCCACTGAGCGCTCGTACACCTGCACCATCGATGGATCCCAAGGTAACTCTGGAACTAGAGAAAATACTCGGTCGACCGTTTTTATTATCCATTTAATAGACTCAGAATATATACCGGATGTTGGCTCACGTGGCAAACATAAATAGGCCAACTGAGGGAGAAGTTTTGTCATCTCCTTCATTAATTTCACAGACTTGGCCATAAACGATTCATTAACATTACAGATCAAATAATCGCACCAATTATCCATAAACTCGCGATTTACAACACGAAACCCGAATTCAAAACTGTCCTCCATCGCAAACCAACCGAAATAAACACCAAAACTAATAAAAAAATTACCGAGTAACCCAACAAATAAAGTATACGTTTGGCTTTAAAAGTTTGAATCCAGGAGCGCCAGTAAGGAAATCAGGATATGCCTGATTGCCCGGCGTCAACCCGGCTGTTAGTTGAAAGGTTGGTTAGCCAACGTACACAGTATTTGATCGGTATTATTTATTAGTTTAAACCACCAGTTCATACGAGCACAATACGACGGACATCAAATCATCATGTAATCGCGACATTATATCATTAATATTATTATTCAATACATTATAATATATTACATAATTATTAATATACTTTACTTTCAGATTCTTCAACAACACGACAACTTTCAACAATGAAATTAATAATTTCAATAAAATCTCAAAATATCAATGGTCGTCTTCTAGAATATAACACATTTTCTAGTATGATAAGCTCACCTGATCATTGAATACAAAGGTACATACAGTGTCTTACGGTAATTACATAAACACACCTACATACAGGTGGTTACACCTACTTGAGTGAGTGAGTGAGTGAGTGAGTGAGTGAGTGAGTGAGTGAGTGAGTGAGTGAGTGAGTGAGTGAGTGAGTGAGTGCGTGCGTGCGTGCGTGCGTGAGTGAGTGAGTGAGTGAGTGAGTGAGTGAGTGAGTGAGTGAGTGAGTGAGTGAGTGAGTGAGTGAGTGAGTGAGTGAGTGAATGAGTGAGTGAGTGAGTGAGTGAGTGAGTGAGTGAGTGAGTGAGTGAGTGAGTGAGTGAGTGAGTGAGTGAGTGAGTGAGTGAGTGAGTGAGTGAGTGAGTGAGTGAGTGAGTGAGTGAGTGAGTGAGTGAGTGAGTGAGTGAGTGAGTGAGTGAGTGAGTGAGTGAGTGAGTGAGTGAGTGAGTGAGTGAGTGAGTGAGTGAGTGAGTGAGTGAGTGAGTGAGTGAGTGAGTGAGTGAGTGAGTGAGTGAGTGATACAGTAAACGAGTGAAACAGTGACACTAACCATGATTCATTGTAAGGTTCATATATTTTCCTGAGTAAATTTGCAAGATTCTGTGTCTTCTCTCAAACAGTCTATCGCTTTTGTCACTCATTACTTTGTATATGACACCAATGCTCAGCCATATAATCAGTAGTACCAATATGCATACTGGTAGACATTGGCGTGTGCCCATAGGTAACTGCACAATCTGCGTGAGCGAGTATGAGAGTGAGTAAGTGAGTGAGTGTGTGAGTCAGTGAGTGAGTGAGTGAGTGAGTGAGTGAGTGAGTGAGTGAGTGAGTGAGTGAGTGAGTGAGTGAGCGAGTGAATGAATGAGTGAGTGAGTGAGTGAGTGAGTGAGTGAGTGAGTGAGTGAGTGAGTGAGTGAGTGAGTGAGTGAGTGAGTGAGTGGGTGAGTGAGTGAGTGAGTGAGTGAATGAGTGAGTGAGTGAGTGAATGAGTGGTACAGTAGAAAAAAACACTTCATCAGAATATTACATATTAAAAATAAATAATACCGAACAAAACAAGAAACAATTTCAACTTTTGACTGACTTGAGTAACTGACTTTTGAGGACACCATGTGACATAGAATAAGTACATTATGTACACTTGTATGTGAAATATACTTTCGTATTATCAGTAAATATTTTGTTGCGAGTTGACCTAACGATCAGTGTATTCTGTGAGTCATGTTATACGAAGCATACAACGGTGTTGGTCATGTTTAATGAAATATAAACCGGATCAGCATGATAAATTCCAAAAAAAAACATTGTAATTGGATAACGCAGGCTGAGTCAATACAGATAAAACGCTTTTTATCGTTGCATAACTCACGCCATGGTTCATTTGTTTTCGTGTTTGAAGTGAATATCTAAACATACAACTCTCTTTGTCACAAAATTTCTAAAGTTGTTCAAACTCCCAGCTTTTGAACAACGTTGATCTGCTATGCTAGACAATGTCAATCTGAAAAGAAATTTATTTTTTGAACTCTAATATTGTTTTTTTCGTGACCGTTACACAAACAGGGTTCCATAACTACTGCGTGTATTATTAAGAACTAGCACCAACCCGTTCCTTCGGAACGATAGTGTTGAGGGTATTTATTTGAAAGTTTTGTCAATTATATTTATAGTAAGCACATCTTTTATGGAATAGGCAACACATGAAAACTGCATCCCAAAATTTTCCTGGTCGTACACTGTAGCAGACATAATTGAAGTATTCAACCCACATACTAATTTGAAGTTTTCTAATAAAAATTGATCATTATGATTACAAAACACACTGGGGCACATTTTTAGACAAATCGAATATATTGTGACATGTTGTAACATATTACCCAGCATAATATAGTCGTCAAATGGCTATTTCTGTGTGAATAAGATGTTTGAGTTCAGATAAAAAAATTTAATGACTGATGATAAGTCACATGATCTGATTTATATAGTCACCAATTTAAATTAAATTACTCTAGCTGCAGTTCAAGATAAATTACATTTTAGGATGCATGTGATAAAAATCTTTGTGGGACCTAACCAATTGAGCTCACTGTACACGAACAACTGCAGTGAGTGAGTGAGTGAGTGAATAAGTGAGTTGTTTCTGTTCAGATAAAAAAATTCAATGACTGATGATGAGCCACATGATCTGATTTATATAGTCACCAATTTAAATTAAATTACTCTAGCTGCAGTTCAAGATAAATTACATTTTAGGATGCATGTGATAAAAATCTTTGTGGGACCTAACCAATTGAGCGCACTGTACACGAACAACTGCAGTGAGTGAGTGAATGAGTGAGTTGTTTCTGTTCAGATAAAAAAATTCAATGACTGATGATGAGCCACATGATCTGATTTATATAGTCACCAATTTAAATTAAATTACTCTAGCTGCAGTTCAAGATAAATAACATTTTAGGATACGTGTGATATGAATCTTTGTGGGGCCTAACCAATTGAGCGCACTGTACACGAACAACTGCAGTGAGTGAGTGAGTGAGTGAATGAGTGAGTTGTTTCCGTTCAGATAAAAAAATTCAATGACTGATGATGAGCCACATGATCTGATTTATATAGTCACCAATTTAAATTAAATTACTCTAGCTGCAGTTCAAGATAAATAACATTTTAGGATACGTGTGATATGAATCTTTGTGGGGCCTAACCAATTGAGCGCACTGTACACGAACAACTGCAGTGAGTGAGTGAGTGAGTGAATGAGTGAGTTGTTTCCGTTCAGATAAAAAAATTCAATGACTGATGATGAGCCACATGATCTGATTTATATAGTCACCAATTTGAATTAAATTACTCTAGCTGCAGTTCAAGATAAATTACATTTTAGGATACGTGTGATATGAATCTTTGTGGGGCCTAACCAATTGAGCGCACTGTACACGAACAACTGCAGTGAGTGAGTGAGTGAGCGAATGAGTGAGTTGTTTCTGTTCAGTTAAAAAAATTCAAAGACTGATGATGAGCCACATGATCTGATTTATATAGTCACCAATTTAAATTAAATTACTCTAGCTGCAGTTCAAGATAAATTACATTTTAGGATACGTGTGATATGAATCTTTGTGGGGCCTAACCAATTGAGCGCACTGTACACGAACAGCTGCAGTGAGTGAGTGAGTGAGTGAATGAGTGAGTTGTTTCTGTTCAGATAAAAAAATTCAATGACTGAAGATCACCAATTTAAATTAAATTCCTCTAGCTGCAGTTCAAGATAAATTACATTTTAGGATACGTGTGATATGAATCTTTGTGGGGCCTAACCAATTGAGCGCACTGTACACGAACAACTACAGTGAGTGAGTGAGTGAGCGAATGAGTGAGTGACATTTTAGTATGCGTTGTTGTTGTTGTTGTTGTTGTTGTTGTTGTTGTTGTTGTTGTTGTTGTTGTTGTTGTTGTTGTTGTTGTTGTTGTTGTTGTTGTTGTTGTTGTTGTTGTTGTTGTTGTTGTTGTTGTTGTTGTTGTTGTTGTTGTTGTTGTTGTTGTAGTTGTTGTTGTTGTTGTTGTTGTTGTTGTTGTTGTTGTTGTTGTTGTTGTAAATGTATATATACTACATTTAATTGGCCTCTATCTGCGTACGGCCAACTTGGATTATCCAGTCCTCTGTATTTGATAGACACTGCACAGTTGGTATGTTTTGCCGTCACTCGGCGCAAGTTTTTAACAGTTTAATGATGACCGGGGAAAAATTTTTTCACCTTCGTTCTTAGAATTAAAAATTGAGTAGGGTGGGGTCTGGGGCTAGGGGTGATGGGTGAATTTTCAGAGCGCCTGGATGCGTATTTTTCCCATTGCAACGCCTGGTGCAACTGGTGGACCCACATTTTTGTAGCTGAAGTTTGCGACGTCGTACAGTGAAAGGGAGTCAAATTGGCGGTCGTTTCGACATCGAATTACTATATAGAATACAAAAATGAAGTATAAATATTTGCGCAGAAAACACATAGACACACATAAAGTTACCTTGGCCACGAACTGGATTTTATAAATTATTTCGGCCACGGACATTTGTGTGTTATATAAAGATGACGAAATAATGATTTGAAAATAAATAATGAAAGAATATCACGATTACCTGATCGAACTGAGCTTCGTGCAGTCAGGAACTGAAATCAATAAAAGACCACCGAATGTCATATAAAGTTCCATAACTTTGAAGTAATCAAAATATTGATTCAACTGTAGATCAAGAATAATAAAGGACACGACATGTAATGATGATTGTTTTAGATGATAACAAATTTAGCCAACTATATGTAACCGTAAATAAAGGACTATAATTTCATCCATCAGTTTTTCATCCCACAAAAAACATGTAGGAAACGGTATAAAGCCAAAAAATCAACATAAAGAATCCCTCGAAATTTTAAAAAATCAAATTAAAACGGGTATTCGAAAGTTAAATGAACGTTTCTAGTTGTGAAACTAACTGTTTGCACAAAAAGTTTCGTAGTAGGAAAGATCAGATCTGATTGAATCACATGAAACTCTCTTGCCACTTTTATACGGCCAGGGCACACCCGGCGTGCATGCAGTGCCGTTAGGTATGTTAGAAGCAATCAAGTCATTCAGCCAGCAATTCAACCAGTTTGCCTCTCTGTCTGTCTGTCTGTCTGTCTGTCTGTCTGTCTGTCTGTCTGTCTGTCTGTCTGTCTGTCTGTCTGTCTGTCTGTCTGTCTGTCTGTCTGTCTGTCTGTCTGTCTGTCTGTCTGTCTGTCTGTCTGTCTGTCTGTCTGTCTGTCTGTCTGTCTGTCTGTCTGTCTGTCTTTCTGTCTGTCTGTCTGTCTGTCTGTCTTTCTGTCTTTCTGTCTGTCTGTCTGTCTGTCTGTCTGTCTGTCTGTCTGTCTGTCTGTCTGTCTGTCTGTCTGTCTGTCTGTCTGTCTGTCTGTCTGTCTGTCTGTCTGTCTGTCTGTCTGTCTGTCTGTCTGTCTGTCTGTCTGTCTGTCTGTCTGTCTGTCTGTCTGTCTGTCTGTCTGTCTGTCTGTCTGTCTGTCTGTCTGTCTGTCTGTCTGTCTGTCTGTCTGTCTGTCTGTCTGTCTGTCTGTTATTCAGTTACCAGCTCCATCAACCGTAAACGGTGATTCCGGCAATTCGGCAATCGAGTTCTTCTTCCAACCGTGGAACATAAAGTTGCTCTCGCAGAATCGGTTGGCGCTCATGAACCAGTCCATAACGAACCCTTGGCCACGTCTGGAAACATACTGACTGACTGACTGACTGACTGACTGACTGAGTGACTGACTGACTGACTGACTGACTGACTGACTGACTGACTGACTGACTGACTGACTGACTGACTGACTGACTGACTGACTGACTGACTGACTGACTGACTGACTGACTGACTGACTGACTGACTGACTGACTGACTGACTGAGTGACTGACTGACTGACTGACTGAATGACTGACTGACTGACTGACTGACTGACTGACTGACTGACTGACTGACTGACTGACTGACTGACTGACTGACTGACTGACTGACTGACTGACTGACTGACTGACTGACTGACTGACTGAGTGACTGACTGACTGACTGACTGAATGACTGACTGACTGACTGACTGACTGACTGACTGACTGACTGACTGACTGACTGACTGACTGACTGACTGACTGACTGACTGAATGACTTTTCCGGCCACATATGGTTGCCTGCGCCCATATATAAAAAACTTATACTTACTTTGTGAGTGGGTGGGAGAGTGAGTGAGTGAGTGAGTGGGAGAGTGAGTGAGTGAGTGAGTGAGTGAGTGAGTGAGTGAGTGAGTGAGTGAGTGAGTGAGTGAGTGAGTGAGTGAGTGAGTGAGTGAGTGAGTGAGTGAGTGAGTGAGTGAGTGAGTGAGTGAGTGAGTGAGTGAGTGAGTGAGTGAGTGAGTGAGTGAGTGAGTGAGTGAGTGAGGGAGTGAGTGAGTGAATGAATTTTCCGCATTTTGTTTGTCTGAATCTAAAATAAAGTTTGGATTACAGTTATTAAATTTTGGCGCGCATTCGAACTTTCAAAAAATTTCAATTGCAAACTTCGTTTTATTTTTCTATCGAAAATGAATAAAATAAATTGACAAATGTGACATCAATCAAGTAAACAGAAATATCTTATTTTGAACTTTTATTTGCAGTCAAACATCATCGTTTCCATCGCTAATCATGGGGATAAAAGATCTGTCCAAGGTGATTGCTGATCACGCGCCGTCCGCCATCAAAGAGAACGACATCAAGAATTATTTCGGGCGAAAGGTTATACAGTTAAACGTTGATTTTTCTTATCTGTTCGAGAGTTTCGTTCACAGAGCTTGGATGTAAATTCGGGTAAAATCTTTTTAATGGGAACTCAACCTTGAGTTTCTCGTTAAAATGTATCAGTAGGGGGTAGGGCTGGCGCCTTGATGAAATACATCGTTATCTCAGCGTACCACCCTTTTAACCATATTTAAGGCGGTTTAGATTTTTAAGTGTACCCTTCTCTTCAATTCGTCTGCAAATTCAACTTTCCTTCTTTCAAAACAAACGTCATTATTTTTTAGGTTGCGATTGATGCTTCGATGAGCATTTACCAGTTTCTTATCGCTGTTCGTCAGCAGGGCGCGCAGCTCGTTAATGAATCCGGTGAAACCACCAGGTTGGATCATATTCACCGTCTTAGCACAGTGCAAAGTTTTGTGTAAACCAGTACATCTGCACTTTGTTCTCACGGGGTGGTGTAATTCTCCAATGGTGATAGTCTAAAAACGTGTTCGATTGGGTAATTAACAAATAAAAAAAAGTAATATTGTTAAAGCAAGTCAGATGAGCATGAGCTTGTTAGAACATCATTTTGTCAATCAATCAGGAGGACAGTAAGTCACTTAATTGATCAACCAATCGGTCAATCAATCAGAAGGACAGTAAGTCACTCAATTAGTCAACCAATCAGAAGGACAGTAAGTCACTCAATTGGTCAACCAATCGGTCAATCAATCAGAAGGATAGTAAGTCACTCAATTGATCAACCAATCGGTCAATCAATCAGAAGGACAGTAAGTCACTCAATTGGTCAACCATTCAGTCAATCAATCAGAAGGACAGTAAGTCACTCAGTTGGTCAACCAATCAGTCAATCAATCAGAAGGACAGTAAGTCACTCAATTGGTCAACCAATCAGTCACTCAATCAGAAGGACAGTAAGTCACTCAGTTGGTCAACCAATCAGTCAATCAATCAGAAGGACAGTAAGTCACTCAATTGGTCAACCAATCAGTCACTCATTCAGAAGGACAGTAAGTCACTCAATTGGTTAACCAATCAGTCAATCAATCAGAAGGACAGTGAGTCACTCAATTGGTCAACCAATCAGTCACTCAATCAGAAGGACAGTAAGTCACTTAATTGATCAACCAATCGGTCAATGAATCAGAAAGACAGTAAGCCACTCAATTGGTCAACCAATCAGTCAATCAATCAGAAGGACAGTAAGTCACTCAATTGGTCAACCAATCGATCAATCAATCAGAAAGACAGTTAGTCACTCAATTGGTCAACCAATCAGTCAGTCAATCGGAAGGACAGTAAGTCACTCAATTGGTCAACCAATCGGTCAATCAATCAGAAGGATAGTAAGTCACTCAATTGGTCAACTAATCGGTCAATCAATAACAGTAATTTTTTTGAGTCAGTCAATCAGTAAGTCAGTTTGCCAGTCAGCCAGTGATTTAGTTGGTCAATCAATCAGTTATTCAAAAGGTCATTCACTCAGTCAGTCAGTCATTAAGTCGGTCAAATTGATCAGTCAGTCACCCAAACAATCAGTGCTGTCGGAGTACATTATATGGCCAATCTCATCGGGGTAATATCAACCAACACTGAGCAAAAAGTCACATAATATGCTCCTAGTCTCTTATATAAATATACTTTTTATTGATAGAATTATAATCACCGGCGGATGAGCCAAACCTCCAAACGGAGGGGAATTGACAGTTTTGAGGGCATTTTACCTACACCTTAGAGGGAACAAATCATACGTTTTGAAATTGCCAAAAGAGGAGGAATTCAACTTTTCCCTCCTATTCTCTCCCGCTAGTGAGTAGAATGAATGATTAACTTTCAGCCATTTGATGGGCATGTTCTATCGGACGATCCGAATGGTCGAGAACGGCATCAAACCAGTTTACGTGTTCGACGGCAAACCGCCCGAGATGAAATCGGATGAACTGCAGGTTAATAGATAAAAAAAATCATTTTACCATGGTCACTCTCTATTCTACAGCTCATTGTTATTCATATGGAAACAACTTAGTATTTTTATTGATGTATAAAAATATTCATAAAAGTAACACATTTTGGTCCACTGGCAGACGAGTCAAACATCCAAAGGGAGGGGAATTTCGCCAAAGAGGGGGGAATCGGCAGTTTTCAGGTTATTTTACCTACACCTTAGGGAACAAAATCAACTTTTTGAAAATGCCAACGAGGGGGGAATTCCACTTTTCCCACCCCTTCTCGTCCGCTAGTGTTTTGGTCTACTATTATGTGTCGCAATAGCAAAGGAGACTTTCGCTATTTTTTACATGATTTTTTTTCTGAGAAATGGAGCCTATGAAAACTGAATGCATTGCATTGAAAAATTTGTTTTCAGAAACGTCATGAGCGTCGAGCAGATGCAGAGAAGGAGCTGGAAAAGGCAACAGAAGCCGGTGACAGTGAGGCCGTCGATAAGTTCAGTCGTCGACTCGTTAAAGTTGGATTCCATTTAAATTAGCCCACATTCAATCTATTTTTACTTGCCGTTTCTACACAGTTTCACAAGCAAGACAAAGCAACAACCTCTTTAGATATATATATAATGTAATTGATCATTCATACAAACTCCTGAACTTAACAAAAGAAATATAAACTCCATTCAATCCGGTTATTTCCTATATTCATATAACAACTCTTTTCAATCTGTTTATTTTCTATATTTATAAATGTGGGGTCGACATCGTTTTCGAAACTCAATTTGGCTTAGTTAATCAACTCCAAAATAATTATACTATCAATGCAGGCTGATTGTTTCAAGATCAAGGTGGTATTTTTGGTGTTTGTAATGTGACTGGTGTCGTCATTGCAGGTTACCAAAGAGCACAACGAAGAATGCAAACGATTGCTGAAGTTGATGGGTGTGCCGTACGTTGATGTTGGTTCTCATTCATTTGTTTATATCATATAATTAGTTTATTCATTTCAATTATATGTTTTGATTTATAATTAGCATGTGACGATTTCATTCCTCGAGCTAAAGTTTATTTTTATTCCACACGTTTCTTAAACTTTGCTTTCACCAAAAAATATATTGTGCTCTCAGTCAGATGACTGAACAAATAATGTTTCAGGCGCCTTGCGAAGCCGAAGCTCAATGCGCTGCCCTCACCAAAGCTGGTCTCGTTTACGCCACCGCCACTGAGGTTCTCTTCATTTTTATTCGTGTTTTATAATTTCTCAAAAGTTTCATTCGGAACATTTTTTCTCGGGGGTTTTAGTAAGTTTTTGATTTCCCACGAATTTTATTCTTCGATTTTTTTTATTTTTTTCTTGTTTTGATTAATGTAGAATTAATCAAACTCAACTCAAACCAGTAATTCAGTGGTGTTCATGCTTTGAACCAGTTATCACAAAAATATAGTTTTCAGTTATGGTACAAAGTTCTATAGTTTTTTTCTATTTCAGGATATGGACGCGCTAACTTTTGGCGCCAGCATCCTGCTACGGCACATGACCTTCAGTGAAGCGAAGAAGATGCCGATCAAGCAGATACACCACGACAAGGCTGGTGCTGGGTTTTGTTCAAGATTTAGTTCTCTTAAATCTACTTTTATGTCTGCAGATCTGTGAATGCTTTTCGATATATTGATCATGTTATCTGATCAACTTCTTTCAAACTTTTTACACTTCGCAGTTCGCAGAATAGCCACTTATTCTTTCCCCACACTAGTCTTCAACAGCTACAGGTGTAGTTGACGTGTTTGACTACCCATATTCAAACTCCACATTGATCAGGCTTCCGATAGCAACTATGAACGCCTGCTTTTAAGTACTTTTAATTTGTTTTCATATATCGAATGAACTTATTTCTTAACAAATTTTTTCTTTTGAACATGGCTAATCGTATTTGCAGGTACTGGAGGGTTTTGGTATGACTCACGACGAGTTTGTGGATTTGTGCATAATGTTGGGCTGTGATTACTGTGGCTCGATTAAAGGTCAGCTTTACTGGTTTTGATGGTTTACCGATGAAGTAATTAGATTGCCTTGTACGAACCTTGACGCGTTGCTCTAGGGTTTCTGCCATTGCCCGTCAGCTCATTCAACTGTCTAACCACTACGAAAACATCATTCTGAAGGGTATTCGTGTGCTTTGGTGGCTTCAATTAATGCAGAAGTTTAAGTAAAAATTGTACTTTGTAGGGAACATGCACAATGATTACTTACTTTGATGATGATCGTCGTATGTAAGGCCAACTCTACTGTGGTTATAGTGACCACTTGTTTAGTTTACACATCACGATCAAAATAATGTTTATTTTTCTAAGGTTCACCTCAATGCATGCTTTTCCCGAAAAAAATAACGGGCCATTTTTTAGATGGTATCTCTAAATCGGCGAAAAAATTAAATGAAAAGTTTCCCATGTTTTCCCGACCGACTCCCCATTATACCTGGTGACCTTAAAACAACGATTTTGCCCCAATTTTTGTGTCAAAAGTGACTTACTTACAACTTTACCAATGTCATGTTGAGGGATGGTTTTTATGTCTATATTGCGCTTTTCAGCGAGATAATCTACTTTTGCAATTAATCTGCTGATGTCATTCATTAACCACCTTTTTGTTTGCAGGCATCGGTCAGAAGAAGGCCTTCGAACTCATCAAGCAATACGGCACGATTGAAAAGGTTGGGGACTTGAACTTGTTCATGCCGTGATATTGGGTATTGATGATGATCATTGTTATCTCCGGAGTATTGTCTTGAAGACGAACGATCTTAGTATTGCTGTTGACATGATATCTGATATATGAATATGAAGACTTGGGTATCTGTTAACTAGTTATTGATTGAAATTGGAACTGTTTCAGGTTCTTGAGCACCTTGACCTGAGCAAGTACCCGCCACCGGAGCCGTTTCCCTTCACGGAAGCTCGTCGTCTGTTCAACACACCCGACGTAACCGACCCCAAAGACGTCGACCTGAAATGGACCGATCCGGATGAGGAAGGTGAGATACGGCGGAAGGTGGAATTTCCCCCTCTTTGGAAGTTTCAAAGAGTATAGTTTGTTCCTTAAGGTGTAGCTAAATGGCCTTATTTGTGCCAATTCCCCCTCTTTGGGGGAATTCCCCTCCCTTTGGACGGATGACTCGAGCCGCCAGTGGTGAGAGATATGATTTTCGAGGGCGTAAAAAATACTTTATTCTTATTTTATTGGAAGACAGGGTTAAATTCGGACCTCATCTTCCTTTCTTTCATCTTAAAACTGTCTCAAATGTTTTGTTCTAAAACATTTTTCATAACTTCTTTCGTTGTATTCTGTGCCGTTACCTGAAAATTCTCACTAAGAGCCAACATTTTTGTGACTTTCAACTTTAATATTCTTTTCAGCTTCAACTGAAAATGGTTGATAAAAGATAGTCAAATCTAGTTTTTATTGCGATGTAAGGTACTGAACAAAAAAAAGACCGACAAGTTTATCGTGACGTAATGTACAGAAAAACAGAATGAAAAAAAACTAAAGTATTAATTTACGTTATTGAAGAAAGCAAAAGCCAAAATAATTATTTGAGAAGAGAGCAATTTGATCACTGATTAAGACAATTTAAAGAAATGAAGATAATTGCAGGTCTGGTCGCGTTTCTGGTGACGGACAAGGGCTTCCAGGAGGAACGAGTCAGATCGGGAGCACAGAAACTGGCGAAGAAGCGTGGACAGTCAACGCAGGGCAGAATTGACGGATTCTTCAAGGTCGGTTTACATGTATTCATGTTATTCTGAATGGCACAGGTTTATTTTTATGTGATTCAGTCTCGGAACCAATCGATTTATTTTCTGATATAACTCGGTGACTATTTTTAGTTTGGTAGTAATTAGGTGACTGATTTCAAACGCGCGCCATTTTTCTCGGTGATTTTAGGCTCATTACATGTGGTTGTTCCGTGTTCGTCATATATATAGTTATATGTGAAGTCTCCCTGCATTTCAATCTATATTTCCTGGTATGCAAGCCGAAAAACCCGTGTGACCAAAAATATAAAAGTTTTTAAATTGTATCTCTCAATCAATTGACAATGCTTTATAAAAAAATTTATCTCATTAAGTTGGTGAGATACAATATTTTATGTTTTCATGCTCTAAATTGATGTACTATATTTATTTGCTTGCTTCATTATAACATCATCATTTTGTTCAGGTGACCGGCAACGTGCAGACGGTCACCAATGCCAAACGAAAATCGCTTGAAGACGCCAAAAACTCGGCGAAAAAGGCAAAAAAGGCAGGCGGCGGCGGATTCCGACGTGGAAAGTGATTTTTGGATTTTGTTTTTTTCTGTTAAATTCATTTTTTCTGTGTTTTTTTCTGCTGGGAATGGAACGGGTTTCGCACTCTGAAACTATTTCTGTGGGGTTTTTCCTGTATTTAGCAACTGGAAAAATTGTTGGAAATCACTTCTATGTGGCTGCCTTCGATTCGAAAGTCGTTTCAAAGTGACTCCGCACCCGCATAACTCTAATGAAATCTGTTCGCGTCTGCGGTCGGAAATGTGTGTGGAATAAAAAATGATAAACTGTTCCAAAAATAATTTGAGGTTTATTTCTGCTCGTAATAATCTTTGAAATATGATTTTTTCATTATCATATGGGAATTGTTTCTCATTTGAACTATATAACTCAATGATTTTCTTTTCCCGAATGTTATTCAGGCTCAATACTTTGATTGTTATCTCAATTCCACCGAGTGTACTTGGGTTTACAATTTGTGTCTAGGTTTTTCAATTTGAACAGAATCACTTCAACCATTGTTATGTAACTTTGACGGCTTTTCGGGTATTTTATGGCATCATATGGATTACGATTATAATTAGCGACAAATCTTCACCGAAATTAAGACTAAATCTTGGCGCGTAATTTTAGCATCCAGTGTATTTTCAATTCCTCCGATTATCTGCGATGAGCTCATGTTCATATGTAAAAGTAGTCATAATAAAAAACGGTGAGTGCTTGTCGCTGATTACGTAAAGTAAATTGTAAAAAAATCGACAAACGTGTATGTTAGAACCGGTTGCATCCTCAATTGAATGTTATGTTTTTTACTTTTCTTGTTAGGTATTTCGATTGTATTTCTTAGTTTCTCTGCTGTAAATTGCATCCCGTGAACGTTTGTACATAATAGTTGTGGCACATGTGAGACAATTGACCTCATTTTCATGTTTCATCTTCCCTTAAGACATGTTGCTGAAATTGATGATTGTAAAATTGTATTGGAATAAAAATCTCTGAAAAGATCCTTCACTTGCTGACCACTAGTTTGTCAAAACACAGTTTGATCAGTAGTATATGTCGAACCTCCGATTTCAAAGAAATCTAGATACAAAGTTGGTTGATCCAACATATTTTTCGGAAAAATCATGAACATAGTTTGTTTTTAATATTCTGGTTTACTAAAGTGGTTCGTCACGAAATCAGATCATGAAAGATACATTGAAACAAATGACAAGATACATATTTTAAGTAAATAAACAAATAAAAATTGGTTACCAGCGCAAAAAAACGAAAACGGTAAAAATGAGATGGTTGAAGATGATCACAACCATGGATTGACATATAAAAACTGAGATTCTCTTTTTATTGTTGAAATTATGGTTATTCGCGAGATCGATAAATTTATAAATTCACAACAATCTGGCATCGCTTTCCAGTGACGTGTACGAGTCGGCGTACACGATCTGCATGGCGTGACCGTTCGCAAACGATTTCTCGCTAACCTGAAAGTTCGCCAGTCACTCAATCATAAAATCAGTCAGTCGGTTTTTCAGTTCGCGGTTCGTCCAATCAGAGGCAGTCAATCCCAAAAATTTATTTAACAGTCAGTAATTAGACCAATCAGTCATTCAATTCTAGTCAGTCAATCAGAATCAGTCATGCAGGCAGGCCAGTCAGTAACCATCTGGAACACTCCCATTAGCGCAAGCATTGTCTCTTGGAATCAAATTAGAAAGCCTGCATGCAACCGCTTATAATGATAACACCCTGTACATACCGTATTTCGGTTCGTCACTAACATGTGGTGATGCCTTGACCACTTTTGTGGGCATCGCAAAGCTTATTCCGGGAAGTACGAGGTTTCCGGATTCCAGTCGAGAACGCAGCCTGGCCGTGAGTGCTTTCATGTCAATAACCTGAGTGAGTGAATTAGTAAGTGAGTGGGTGAGTAAGTGAATGTGAGTGAGTGAGTGGGTGAGTAAGTGAATGTGAGTGAGTGAGTGAGTGAGTATAAGTGAACCTAGGAATGAGTGAGTGTTAGTGAGGAAGTGAGTTAAATAGAGAGTGAGAAAGTGAGTGAGTGAGTGATAAGTAAATCACTATCCTTCCGGCCCAGAAAATGAACGTCAGTAATACATTGGGCCACGACGACATCGATGGCGACTGAGACAAGTATCATTCCAACACACAGGTAGATAATGCAGATCTGTAGTCAGTCAGTCAGCTAGTCAATCAGTTTTTTAATCAATCAGTCAGTCAGTTAGTCATTATTTAAACTATTAAATCAAGCAACCAGTTATTGCTAAACAAAACTTTAATGATTCAGTCAATCAATAAATCAATTTTTGGTCAATCAATCAAGCAATCAATCAGTCAGTTACTCAGTCAGTAATTCAGTCAGTCAGCCACCCAGTCAGCCAGTCAGTCAGCCACCCAGTCAGCCAGTCAGTCAGCCACCCAGTCAGCCAGTCAGTCTGTCAGTTAGTCAGTGAGTCAGTCAGTCAGTCAGTCAGTCAGTGAGTCAGTCAGTCAGTCAGTCAGTTAGTCAGTGAGACAGTCAGTCAGTCAGTCGGTGAGTCAGTCAGTCAGTCAGTCATTAACCAAGTACGTCTGAAATGTAGCTCCACCGGGCGGATGAATGTCACCGAAACCGATCGTGAATATCGAAACAAAGCAGAAGTAGAGTGAGTCAACAAATGAATCGATGCCGAGGTACACTGTAAACGATTATGTTCATTCCCTCACTCACTCACTCACTCACTCACTCACTCAATCACTCACTCACGCACTCACTCACTCACTCACTCACTCAATCACTCACTCACTCACTCACTCACTCTCTCTCTCTCTCTCTCTACTCACTCAATCGCTCACTCAATCACTCACTCAATCAATCATTCTCTCAATCACTCAATCAATCATTCACTCACTAACTCACTCACTTACTCATTCACTCATTCACTCTCTCACTCACTCACTCGCTCACTCAATCAATCACTCAATCAATCATTCACTCACTGACTCAATCAATCCTTCACTCACTAACTCACTCACTTACTCATTCACTCATTCACTCTCTCACTCACTCACCATACAATAGTGCACCGATGCATGGATAGAGGACGAATAGGAAAGACACGAAGAAAACGGGAAGTTCGATGCGTACGGAGTCACGTGACCGATTCAGAAGTGAACTGATGATAAAACCCTGTACATGGAGTGGTTTAGAGTTATTTTAAGAGTCATTCTGAATAATATAAGACTGTTGCAAGACGAACTGTAGTCATTAAGGGATATTAAATATGCATATATATGAAACGAAACGTAGTATCTCTCACTCAGTAACTCACTCACTCACTCACTCACTCACTCACTCACTCACCCACTCACTCACTCACTCACTCACTCACTCCCTCACTCACTCACTCACTCACTCACCCACTCACCTTCATCTGATGTACGGTTTTTACGATGAACTCGCTCGCGAATCTGGCCAGGTCAGCCAAGGTTATCATGGTCAGTGGCATGCCAACCATTCCATATAAAACACAGAACAATCGGCCTGACGGGGTGCTGGTTGTCGTGTAGCCGTAGCCTGTGACAATGCGTGAGTGAGTGAGTGAGTGAGTGAGTGAGTGAGTGAGTGAGTGAGTGAGTGAATTTATGTGTTTATGTTAGTTTTTTTCACTATATCCATCAAGTCAAACTCCATAAATCTCCCTCCAACACCGTTCATAGCTTTGTCATGTTCGTGAAAACATTGTAAAGCCAGTATGTTGCTTCTGCAATCAAAAATAGCGCACAAAACGTCTGATAATGAAGCATCAGTAGCCTCAACTCAAATCGGTTGACACCATAGTTTAACACAGTATAGCACGGGGTGATGATGATTGATGTGCGTGTTAACACTGATTGTCTGATGTTTCATTATCAGAAGTTTTAGCCAATATATTTTGTCGCAGAAACAACTTATGGGCTTTATTGTATTTTTTCTAAGTCGGTGCTTCAGATGTCTTTACGTCATAAAGTTTTTTATCGGGTATATTAAAGCTATCAACGTTATCAGTGACTTGAAGAATACACATATTACAGATATTGCAGTGATTTTTCTGCTGTTTATGTTCCTTTAACCATGTATTTTTCATAGGATTCGAAGAGAGAGATTTCAGATAATTTGTTGAGGCTGGCTTCGAGTCGAGTACATTATCCGACATAAGAGAACCCCAATGTTCACAACATAGTTTGCCTCATGTATATGTACATATATGTTTGTATGTTCCACAAAAATCTACAATAAGTCATACATTGTAGTAAAGTAGGTTTCTTTGTAAACTCCTTGTGATTGAACCGTTTTATAATGATTACTACATACAGTCGGTGCAGCGGGTTATGTCTTGTAAAACTGTTGCCATTCACATCCTAAAATTGAGTTTTTCTCTGATTATAACAGGAATATCATGTAAAAAAATCGGTTGGGATATGGAATAGGATCTGGCGCACCTTTTCAGTAAGACAAATTGTTATAAAAAACATGTTTCACAAGCAGAAAAAATGACGAAAACGTACACGCATCATAAATTTTAAATAAAGGTGATGTTTCATGAGTAGGGACAACTATTTTATATTCTTGCTGACTGAAAAGGTGCGCCAGATCCTATTATATATTTCCACCTTTTTTCATCGTCCTATTCCTGTTATAATCAGAGAAAAAAGCAATTATAGGATGTGAATGGCAACAGTTTTACAAGACATAACCCGCTGCACCGACTGTAACTATCAACTTGTTACTATACGTAACTCATATAGGCCGATAATTTTAGTATCAGTGATTTCTCCATTCGGGGAGTGACTTTCTCACTGCTTTGAAAAATAAATCAGTGCTACTTGGGTAGACACTATTTATGTAAATACTGTCCATAAATTACAAAAAAGTATCAATCACAATTAAATCGTGCCAAAAACAGCGGTTTTTCTGAAGATCAATTATGTATTTAATATTACCGATAAAAAATATTAGCACGGCTGGCGAAAAGTGGCATAAAATGTGACGTCCTCTTTATAAAACTTTTTAATCCAGTTTATGAGAATTTTCAGTGCAAGAATCTTGGATTAAAAAAATTTTCATCTTTTTAAAAAGTTGGTTTTTAATCGTTGCAGCTCGGGTTTTTGTAAAGTTTTTGCCGCCATGTCAACTCAAACATCTAACATCATTCATGTATGTTTCACATCTGCTAAATATGTACCGCACGAGTGTAATGCGCGCTGAATCACGCAATGTTAAATTAGTGCAATGTAAACAGCAACATTTCATTACCGCAAAACATTTGGAGTTTTTGAAGCAACAAGTTCACCAAGGGTGCCTTCGTAGTCAGTTGCAAAAACAGTTGCAGAAATTGTGCAAATTTTTCGGAACTTTTCATGACGTTCCGAAATGTTTCGGGAGACAGAAACAGAGGAAAATGTCAAACAAAACTTTTCAGAACGTCATGAAAGGTTCCGAAAAAGGTTGCAATTTTTGCTACTGTTTTCGCCACTGACTATGAAGGTACCCTAGGCTTAATGCTATATTATTTACTTATAAACTGATCAGAAAATTGTATTTCAAGGCGTGCCATTTTCTCAATGACTTGACTTATGTTGTCAATGGTTTTGGTTCCGATTGATACACCGAAGGGTTAATAGGTCTGAGAACTGGCATGCCATTTTTACTTGACTTCCAATTCCAAGTAACTTTACATTTCAACTCAACTCAGAACGTTTGGATGACATGCCGTCGAAAAGTTATGACGTAACAGAAGACCATCAGTTGAAAGATATTAATCGAAAACTGTCGAATAGTTCGTCGACTAATGAACTATTCGACATCCACCATGAGGATTTGGATAGTGAAGAGGTGAGTGATTGAAATGAATGATTTGCTTGTTGACCGACTGTTTTCCTGACTGACTGACTGACGGACCAACTGACTGACTGACTGACTGACTAACTGACTGACTGAATGACTGACTGACTGAATGAATGACTGACTGACTAACTGACTGACTGACGGGCTGTTAAACATACTGACTGACTGACTGACTGACTTAGACTAACTGACTGACTGACTGACTGACTGACTGACTGACTGACTGACTGACTGACTGACTGACTGACTGACTGACTGACTGACTGACTGACTGACTGACTGACTGACTGACTGACTGACTGACTGACTGAACCGACTGACTGAGTGCATGACTCACTAACTAACTGACTGACTGACTGAATAGGACTGTTAAAATGACTGACTGACTGACATACTGAACCGACTGACTGACTGACTGACTGACTGACTGACTGACTGACTGACTGACTGACTGACTGACTGACTGACTGACTGACTGATTTACAGTCAGCAGGATGTACGCGTGTGATGGATACAATTCAAGAGGCGCTCACGGGATTATGGACCAAATATGGCGATCTGGTCATTGCTGGACTTCTGATTGGCATTTTTATTGGGGTTCATGTCTTCATGGGATTCGCTATCTCCTATCAATGGCAACATTACGGTAAATTGGAGGGAGTGGTGGCGCTTATTGTTAGTGAGTGAGTGAGTGAGTGAGTGAGTGAGTGAGTGAGTGAGTGAGTGAGTGAGTGAGTGAGTGAGTGAGTGAGTGAGTGAGTGAGTGAGTGAGTGAGTGAGTGAGTGAGTGAGTGAGTGAGTGAGTGAGTGAGTGAGTGAGTGAGTGAATGAGTGAGTGAGTGAGTGAGTGAGTGAGTGAGTGAGTGAGTGAGTGAGTGAGTGAGTGAGTGAGTGAGTGAGTGAGTGAGTGAGTGAGTGAGTGGGTGAGTGAGTGCAGTACGTCAGTGATCGGCATAATTTGCAGTCTCTACAAGTGGTTGTGTACTTCGGTGCAGTCGTGGCTCTGCTCTACCACTTTGGCATTATGAAAGCCACACTGAAAGTGGTTGCCTGGCTGATGCAGGTCACCATGGGCACCACTGCCACCGAGT